>JAOBBB020081659.1:0-13691 GCA_025331005.2 Zoanthus gigantus
ATCTCCACTCATAGTATTAAATTTGTTTTGTTTTAATAATTGTGGTTTATTTTGTTTGTGCTATATAACAAAACAATTAATAACTGCTCCCTCGTTGGAAACATCTGTTTTGTTTCCCTCGAATCTAAATGAGATTGTCGGGAAATAAAACAGATGTTTCCCTCGTGAGCAGTCATTAAGTGTATGATGTTATAAATAAAAAAAGACAGGAACATTTAAGGCACAAAAAGATGACCAAAATAACAAGTCAACCAGGAGAGCACCTGTTTGGTAGATCGGGATTCTGTGATTCTCACTTGGAATATCATGGAAATAACAAAATCCATCAGCGCAAATTAAACCTGCGATGAGCTGGAACCGGGACTTCAAGCTCGCCCCGATCTACCAGGCGCTCTTGCAGCCTCACATCTAAAACAAGGCTGCTGAGTAACTATGTTACTGAAGAAGGGACCTGGGCTCGGTTGTTCAAAAGCTGGTTAACTTTAATCCTGGGTTAAACGAAAATTCAATGGGCAATTTCTTCTTTAAGAAAAGGTGAACGATTCTGTAAGAAAAGTGTTTGGATTTTCAATGAAAAAAATTGTCAATTCCAAAACTACAGTTCAAATCCGTCTCTGAAAGGTTGGAAATAAGAACATGGGCTAAATATTTAACCCTGGGTTAGTGCTAATCGGCTTTCGAACAACTGGGCCCTGGATGATTCACAAACGTTTTGCTTATACTTTCGATGTTATTGGTTAGTGAAGAAGAATATGCTTGTGTTTCGATTTTCATTACCTAACCAATTAATTTATATACTCAAACAAGTTGAGTAATCGTACTGGTTAGAGGACTGTTGTCGGTGATGACGAGCTGACTCCCTATGTAGTACTTTACAATCAGAGTCAAGGGGAATTAATATCCTAGTCAAAAACTATCTTATTCTGTCAAGTCATTGATGATTGGTTAGTTAAGCCGTGGTGTGATCGGCTGAAAACAAACTTTAGCAAGACTCCTTAAGGCCCCGACATATAGTGCAACTTCTAGGTTAATACAATCAGTTTTTAATAATCGGTTTTACAAATATGCTTAATTAAATTAGGCACAAGAATTCAATAAAATCCACCCGGAAAATCCCTATGTTTTGAACATCTTTTTAACAGCGAGCGTACAGTTTTTCACATGTTTTGGCTTTCCAATTTGTACCACGTAACCTCAAGTTAAAAAAAGCTTATTATAACTATAAATAATTTTTTTGAATCGAAAAGTAATGCAGCTTTACGCGGATCCAATTCTGTGTTCCAGCTTACGTTTATGATAATAAAAAAAGCAGAAAATGTATGACAGAAACGAGACGAAAAGCAGTAAAACTTACTGTTTGAATATCGAAGTGCAGTATATCAACCAGAAACATTGGAAGGCAAATGAGGATTGTATACAGGCCCCAGTCAGACGCTAGGTGACCAAAAATGATTCCCCAAACTGGACCAGAGGTAAAAATCGCCTTCCAAGGAATACACAAATGATCCTGAGACAATGCGGGATATCAAGTATTAACTTCTAAAATGAATTGAATTGATTGATTCAAGTAATATATATTTTTATTATAGATTATCTGCTTTGTTTGTCTAAATGATGCATTGGCTTCAGCAAGCAACAACAAATCGTGCAGTTGTATTTTTAATTCAATCAAAAGTCAAAAAAAGATAAATGAAAATGATACAATTTGTCGTGCTCACATAATATCATCTTTATCATAATCATAATCATTGTTAACACTACAAGCAGCCGCAGCATCATAATCATTAACAGCAAATTCATCAACACCAACATCATCATTATCTAGTCATCATCGTCATCATCATCATCATTATCATCATCATAATCAACATATAATAGCTAAAATCATCATATGACCATCATCATCATCATCATTACTATTATCATCATCATCATCATCATTATCATCACCATCATCATTATCATCATCATCATAATAATAATCATGAACATCATTTTCATCAACATCATAGTCATCATCATCATCATCATCATAATTGCTATCATCATAATAATTATCAACATCATAGTCATCATCATAATAATAATCATCGTAAACATCATCATCATCATTATAATCATCATCATTCCTCATCTTCACAATATATATCAAAAACATACTCATCTTCGTATCAATCACCACTGTCATCACTATCATCGCATTCACTGTCACCATCACCACGTTTTAATGTTAACATGGTTTTCATTATCAAAATATTTGACTTATTGTTATAGCTAACCTCTCTAAAAACTGAACAATTGGTGATTAAATCTTTCTCTGCTTGTGATATTGTTGGGTGTTCATCCGGATTTTCATGGACGATCAGCTGCCATGCAGCAAACCAAAGAATTCCGGATGCACCTTTTGAAGAAGAGCAAAATTTCAACAATACAAAAGATATGTGTTTAGCACAATTAAAATTTATTCATTATTTTCCATGCTTGCTATTTTGAGCAACTGCTTGTCTTCACCCTACAATCTTCTGGATTTGGGATGCCTCGACAAAAATCTGATAAATCTTTGATCACAAAACATAATTGTCACTCCATAAAACAAAAAAATAAAATAAAGTTAGCAATTTTTTATGCTACTAATATCCAGATCCATTTGTTGAAACATTTTAGTATCTTTCATAATTGGAAATTTAAACAAGAACGCTTGAAAAAGAATATCAATTATGTGAAACAACATGTTTCACTGGCCTTGAAATGGACGGAGGTTCCGCATAAAATATATACGGGCAAAATAACATTGTCAGCCTGACTCTAACAATTGCCTTCGGAGAATCCAGTTAAGACTTTTTGACCGACCTGGGTCAATTTCTGACCTTTTTTTTTATACTTCTGCCTCAATGAATTCGCTACTTACGGGTTAATTATATGCGCGTATATTCAAAAACACCCGGATGTGTCTCTTATTCTGTGCTATGAATAAAATTTCGATATTTTAAAGGGAGCCTCGGCTGTCCAATATCAATCTCAAATACGAGTTTTCGTTGACTTGTATCTACAGCAGCAGCACAAATTTGATAATTCTCTGTATATAGTTCACGCCAAGCGATTTGTTTTTATCACTGAATTTCCTGCGGGCCGCCATCTTGAAACGTGACATGTGTGCGTTGTAGCGCCAGTCTTTACTCTTGATAAAAACAATAGCTCTGAACGAGTGGGGTCTGGCACTGCAACGCAACTACGTTACATTTTAAGATGGCGGCCCGCAGGAAATTCAATGATCAAAACAAATCATTTAGCGTGAATCATATGTAGAGAATTATCAAATTTGAGCTGCTGATATAGACACAAGTTGAGGAAAATCCTATTCGAGATTGATATTGCTGGACAGCCGAGGTTCATTTTAAACACAGTCAACATAACAAGTCTAGACAATAAAACATACTTTGTTTCTAAAAGCCCTCGCGAAAATAAATTATCTCTTTCTAGTGGTATCACTTAACTTTAACTTAGCATAAAGTGTGTGTGGAAAATTTTTGCTTGTTCTTATTTCTGGAGTTATGAGCGGTTTTATAAATCTTTCACACATAAATGACTATTTCGAAATACAGGACAAAATTTCTTCAAAAGAAGGGAAAATATCCATATCGACCGCACACACTTTGATAGTTCCATTATTAAGGAATCCAAACAAACAAATTTGACGGATGCAAAACATGTTGGAGCATAAGCGCGCCGAGCAAAAACAATAGTTTTGTCTTTCGGGATAAAAAAACGTGCTTAAATAATTTTATAATTTTTACACACAATTTTTAAAACTACATTTATCGGACTTTATTTGCACCAAAAACCAACGGAATAGCATTTATGCACAATGCATACGTGCAACAGACAGTGGAGCCCAGTTTGCATGCATTCGCTTGTGCCCTTTCTGGAATATGTTTGCTGGATAATAAGTTTGTTTAACACTGATAAAAATCGAATCTCTTGACTGATAATCATCAGTAACGATACATACACAAACGATTTTAGCAATAAAGTTTGGAAAGAAAAGCCTCCACAAAATCGTTCTAGCTGCGACGGGATTTGGTTCAAAGGAGGATTCCTGCGACTCGTGCATTACTAAGTGTAGCGTTCTTAAAGAGCTGAGCTATGACTAAGCCAGTAACTGTTTGAAGCCCATCATTTTAGTGAGTCAAAATGAGGCTGAACTATTTTAAACGCCACTGGTTATAACAATATACAAACTCTACCTCAACTAGAAGTAATCAAAGATTAATAGAGTGCGTTCGACAGTGGTCAAAGATATATTTATTAGAAAAAAAAACATTTAGTTTTTTATAAATGTAGATTGTACTTTGAACATGTAAATTTGTAAAGGTTTTTTTGTTTCAATATAATTTGAAAATAAGACAGTTTATTACCAGCTGCAAAAATGGAGTTGGAAAATGGACGAACGAAGAACATGGTCTGCATTGATCACTAAGCCACCACGGTCACAATAACATGGAGTCGAGGCTCATGTTCCAGCCAGACGAAAATTGTCCAACGAAAGATGGCATCAGGATTGAGCCCGCTAGCAACAGCAAGATTAGTATGCGTTCTCCTTCGTCGAACGCAATAATTAAATAGACCATTTCACAGTTCCTGAAAGGTAACCAAGCCTCTACATGACACCGAGGCGAAGGTTGACCTGGCTTAGTTAGAGAAGCGGAAATAATTATCATAAGAAAGAAACCTTATTAGCATGTCTATTATTTCTACTTCTCTAACTGTGCAAGGTCAACCTTCGTCTCGGTTTCATGTAAAAGCTTGGTTACCTTTCAGGAACTGTGAAATGATTTATTGGATTCCACTCAGTCCTATTACCATTATTAATTGTAATAGAAGAGGATCACAATTCGGTTTATAAAAAAACCCTGGATAGCAAGTGCGTTTTGATTGGTCTACAAGTGTGTTTTCATGGCGCTATGAAGCACGAAAATGACGTGAGCGATATGATCGGCTGTCTTCAAGTTGTGAGAATTTACAGCTTCATAAAAGAAATTAAAGTAAACATACTCGCTTCGTATATCGTCTTTCTTTTTGTTAAGACGGAAAATAATAATTTTATATAAGAAATAAAACATGTTCTCAGTGACTTCATAGGCTGGTGAAAACCTAGACAAACGTTTGGGAGAATTGGAGAGCAGATCAGTGAAAAACGGAGATGCAGTTTAGAATTCTAAAAAGCTTTGCCGAAATCGTACGTGTAAATTCAATTACGAGTTAAACGAGGGAATTTCGGAAAGTTCTCTAATTTTGTTTAAGTTTACTGCTATTTTAACTAAATTTAGTTCAGGGTAATAATTTGGGCTTGATTTGAAAATCGATCGAGCGGAATTCGGCAGTTCGATTCGAGGCAGCAAGTATAATCTCATACTAGCCTCCTCTGCTTCTCTCTCCTCCCGCCCCAGGCTCCTCTCTTCATCTTGTTTTTGCCACGGTCTCCCAGTCTCCAAAGCACTTTTTTCGATTCGTTTCTCAAGAGTTGCATGCGGAGGAGGCTGATCTCAGACCAAACAGAATAACAGGAAGCTCGACTATCAGTTAATCGTTACCATTTTGAAACCATTCATGCAAACCAAAGGCTCATCCATTCACTGTAGTTATCATACAGCATGAGTATATTGTCCAACTAAATATAATAAACCTTCATCATTTTGTGACGTTATCTGCTTTCTGATTCGCTATTCAAAACGATGCGATAACAGTACTTCCTCGATTATCCGTCTCTCGATTAACTGTCCCTCGATTATCCGGCCGTAGCAGTGCTCAATAATTATTATTATCCACCCTGATATGAAGATTTTAATTTCATTTCTGCCAGGCCACAACCGTTCAAATTGTACGAAAAACGTCACCAAACTACCCATCAAAATAATAAATACATGTAGTCCACTTCACACACCTGACTGTTCAATCTTTACTTACCACAACATAAATCAGAAGAAAATAAAATGACCAAGTCGCCAATTGTTCGTGCACAGTTGCCAGCCTGTTCAGTTTGGAACGAGATGGTTTCCCTCGTTTGGACTGGTTTCTACAACCTTTATTTTTCCTTTGACTTGGCTGACCAAAAAACCGTTATGTTTCCTGTTGGATTGAAATTAACCGGCCTTTTTGATTATTGTCCACGAAAACCGAGGCCGGATAATTGAGGAAGTACTGTATCGCTATATCAAATTGTTTCAATGTCTATCGTGTGAATAAGTGGTCTTACTAGTTTTATCCATGATAGTCGAATACCTTAATTAATATAGATGCAAATTAAGCTGATTCTTTTTCTTTGTGGAAAGTTATGACTTGTTAATAACTTTTCAGCATTTTTTATTTATAAGATTGAAAGTTAATATTTTGTTTTTTTCAAAATGAAACGCTGATGTAGCGATGATTCGCCTTTTGGCTACCAAAAAGATTATTTACAGAAATTCTTGTTAAGCCCGTGCTTAATGGCTTGAAGACTGGCTACGCCACTGGAAGATGTTACGAAAATATTCCAAACTGAGGTTGAAGGCAAGGCAAAGATCTTTCGTGTATGTCGTATACTGGAAAAAAAAGGAAAAAAAGGAAAAAAAATGTTTCTCACGACTTACGGTTGTGCAACATCGCACTTAATTTAGAATTCAATGCAAGTTGACATTTTTAACAAATACATGCACGCTTTTTTTATAAGAACCAGTAAATTTTGGCCGAGGCTCATTGTTCTTAATTTTTTGGCTGCTTCAGCCTCAATTTGTTCTTAATTTGTTCTTATTTCTGTGAGCAGTTTGAAATGATGAGAAACCAAAACAAAAAGACAAGGCATTAAAAAACAATACTGATTGTCTCTATTTTGAGGAGATCATCGGTACATTTATCCAAGATTAAGAGGCGTTGGTTCGATTCCCTGCCGGACCAGCGCTCAGGGTCTTAAAGTAATATTAAGGAGAAGGTGCTACATTTGCCCTAATATATCTGCAAACGGTTAGACTTTCGTGGCTTCCCCGATAAGGACCTTTATAAACCGTAGGCCCTCGGTGACTTCTGTGTTTATTTATGTCTGTCTGTCATGTCTCCGTCCACCTCAAAGTGGTAAAGATGGTGTCCCCAGTTGACCAGTTGACCACCTACAAGTACAAGTGAAATTAGTTTCAGAGTGTTTTTGGAATTCCTGTCTGCAAGTGAAATTCCTACTTTCAAAAGTGTAATTTTATTCCGTAATTGACTACAAGCGTATTCCCTCTCATTAAGTGTGATCTATACCCACAAATATAAAACCTATTCCACAAAACCTTATTCCTATGTACAAATGTTATCCTTGTTATAAAAGTAATCCCTAAATACCCACAAGTAAAATACTTATCCAAAAATGCAATCCAATTCTGCAAATGCAATTTCTTGCTAAAAATGCAATTCGTTTCAAAGAGTCTAATTCCTGTCTGAAATGTAACCTCTGCTTACAACTGTATAATCCCTGCCTACAGTCTGACGTATAAATGTAATATATAGCTCCTGTCAGTAAGAGAAAACGGCTACCTGCAAGTAGATTCCCTCTAATGCACCAAGTGTAATTTATGGCACGCCCTCGAGTATAAAAACCTTTGTTCAAGAACTTATCCCTGTCTACAAATGTTATCCCTGTTTATAAATGTAATTTCTATCAATAAATGTAATCCAAATAATTTTATGCCTGCAAATGTAATATACAAAATGCAGTTCGTTTCAAAGAGTGTAAATCTTGTCAACAAATGTATTCTATGCCTATAAGTGTAATTCCTGCTTTCCCGCTTGATACGTAATTCCTGTTAAAAGTGTAATTCCTGTCGATAAGTGCAACTCCCGCCTGCCAGTGTAACCCTCTTCGATCACAAACTGTAAGAAGTCTGCTTACAAGAATGATCGGCCCTTTCCCGCCACTAGAGCCATACACTCAATGACTCTGTCTACATGCGTAATCCTGATCTGTGGAAGCTCTAGTTTATGTTCAAATTCAAGTTAACTATATATTTATTGCTATAGAAAATTCTAAATAACTATTCGTAAAGTGGGTTAGATATCCCAGTGATAATTGGAATTGTGTGACAAGTATCTATGTGGTACTTTGACAAAACACTACATTGCCAAAACAATAACACGAAAGGTTATACTTAATTGTTTTTGAGTAAAATTAAAAGAAAGAAAGAAAGAAAGAAAGAAAGAAAGAATAAATAAATAAATAAATAAATTGTTGTTGTTGTTGTTGAGTAGATAACTGATTTTAATACAAATGAAGAATAGTGTTTTACCGGAAACTAAAACAATTATTTCGTATATTTTCAAAATTTTCAGACTGAACGCCTTATGCAAATAAATCCTTCATATGTAGATCAGTTGCTGCATATATGTAAATACATGTATGGACATAAAAAAGAGCAATTATGATTATTTAAAGATTATATAAAATTCATTAGCTGTATATACTAATTAACGTTTTAGGTAATACCATGGATATGGGAATACCGAAATATAAATTGTTGTTCTTATTGTATTGAGTATATATCTGGTTTTACTACGAATGAATAATAGTGTTTTACCGGAAACTAAAACAATTATCTCGTATATCAGTTCAAAATTTTCACAGACTGAACGCCTATGCAAATAAACACGCCCTGATTAATTAACATTTGTAATACATGTAATGGCATGAACTTTGTCACGATTTCACGCTCAGTTGAAATTAAAAAGTACGCGACTCTTTCTCGAACGTAGTAGAATATACTAATACGTGGTGAGATAAAGATTAGTTTTAATCTCGGTGACTGCCATTTGGCATTTAGCATTGGTTGACAAAAACCTGAGAAACAAGACTGTGATAAAAACTAAGAAAGATTGAAAGGAAATTTATTCCGAAAACAAAACAAAAGCTTCCCTTGCAGCCACTGGCAAAAACACATTTTCACATGGTTCCGAAACGGTACGTAATAATTTTTTTTTTTTACTCTCGTAAAGTGTTGGTGTCTTCGTTCTTGATCTTTTTAGTGGCTGGCAGTATTAAGGGTTTTGAAGTATTCCTATTTTAAAAGCTTGGCCGATAGATGGTTCTTTAATCTTGTAGAGGGCAAATAAGTATGAACCGAATCAAAAAGACCGATAAGGTTTAGCCAAATAGTAACGCTTAAATCTCTGTTACTTGCTGAACTAGCCCGGCGGAGTCGATGTGCGTCGGCAAGGCCTAACTTGCACTCTTCAAAATAAATAATTCTTGGTCAACGCTTCTTGGTCAATTTATATTATGTTTTTCTTGATTTACTAATTCAAATCGATTCGGTTCTTTCAAACTGGAAATGTTATAGTTTTGCATGAGTATGCGCATTAACTTTTTATTTCAGTACCATCCATTTAATTGTGGCTTTACCGTATTGTAAAGATTACGTGGTCGGTCGAATCCCGAATAGTAATTTGAAACTGCCCCCTTTTTATTGTTTGAAGCTGTTGGCTCATTTTCTTGTTTCACCGCAATAGTTAATTGTTCTGCAATAGTTAATTCTCCTAAGCAGAAAGGTCACAGTTATCGAAACAAGGGCGACTGTACCACCTCTAATAATTGCTATATTTTTTCTCAAAAACCTCTGGAGGGCATCGCACGCAAACGAATCTTCTTTCTTTTACAAAACAGGAATAATTTCTTTTAATTTCTTTTAAATTAAGGTAATTTGTTGCAAGCCATTTTATCAAAACACTGTTTTTCCGACCTTCAGTTTCTAAAACCATGTCAAATCCTACTGTGGCGTGATTGGCAATGGGAATTTTGCGTTTCCCCAAGATACGAGAAACATTTTAATATGCAATATTAGGTTTATAGTGTCTTCTTCCTGACCTCTTCCAATCCGCACTCCCATTTTATCTTTCCAGCCTACCATTTGAAGAAAGCGTTTAATTTCCGTCTCCAGGCGCGGTTACGGAAAAGAGTGCCTACTAGCTTGAGCTGTTTGCTCGAGGCCGCCTGGCTAGTCTAGTTGGTAAGACTCCAGTTCTGAATATCAGCGTCTGCTGGGAGCTAACCTGCGATGGATTAGTGTCCCATCCAGGGGAAGTCAAAGACTCTCATCCGCTTAACACTACAGAAACCGGAGATAAGCGCCGGCGCCATGGGCCTCCTGGCTCGTAAAGTATTTAGCTTTAGCTTACACTACAGGGAAGGCAATTGTTGTAATCCAGATGATCGTCGACATTATCAACAACATCATCATCAATATTATCAACTGAATTATTTATTTAAGCAATCTGAAAATGTGAGTTTTGCGAAACGGCCAAACATTTCATGAAAATATTTACTTCTCGCCCGTTTTCTTTAATAGATATTCAGGCAGTAATAGCTTTTCAATGTAATTACTCAAATCATCGTTTCCACTGCTTTTACAGTTCCACTGATCGCTTCTTCCCGTGGCTTAAGTCTGAGCTCTCCAGAAAATCTATCCAATCGCATTGCATCTCAAGCATGCTTGGATACTCTGTTATTAGCACTTTTGAAAGGAACACACCTGTTGCTTGTGACCGATTGCCACCAACAGAGGACGATGGACTTCCAACTTACGAGGATGCTGTTTCTCAGTGTTGCAATTGCGGGCTTTGCCCGCCATCTTTGCCAAGTAAAAGTTGTCATGAATCGAATCGAACTAAGCGAGATGATCCAACAAGAAGAGTAAAATTAACAGCTACGATTCCAAGAATCGGAGAAAATATGAACGATGTTAACCAAAGGATTTTTCCATCTGATGAAGTTCACCCTCCATCGTACGAAAGCGTTTTATGTTATCTTAGTTTGTACTCAGAAACTGGAAAAACTGTTGTCCATGTCAGAGACAGTTTCCAGCTCTTGCCAACAATTCCAGAGGATGAAAATGTTTTATGACACGTAAAATCTTAACGGTTGACTCCATCTCCATTATTTATGCCTAAAATTGTTCCACTTATCAATGTTAAATTTCTTATCTATTTTAAATTTTGATAAATTAAAAAACAAAACGAAAACGTGGCTCATCACTGTTAGCAACAACATGACGCTGAGCGACGCCACTGTCAATCTCAAACAATTTTTACCGAAATAAATTATATCAGCTGTTGATGTATGAGATTTAAAGAAGGAGCTGAGTTTGTTTGAAGTGAACCCTCTTAGTCCTGTCCGAACCAATTTCCACAGCGTCCTTTTCGGTTCATTCTTTGGAGTTTTATGAGAATCACGATGGCTTCAATAAGTTCTGTCATCTCGCAGTAACTTTTCTTTGACTGCTTGTCAGTAATCGAGTCGTAGTAGATTTTATTTTGATAAACATGGAACAAGAACCCTTCAATGCCATTTGCAAAAACGGTTGGGCCGTTCCCCAGAAGCAGCCAAGCAATGGTTGTCAGCGAACGTGGCTTAGCGACAAATGCTAGGAAACGTCAGACAGAGTGCTTCCGGTCTAATTTACATCCTGCACTCTTAACCTGTTACTTTCCTACAGGCACATTTTTAACAGTTTCCTAGCAGTACAAGATCCATGTACCACGGAAGGAGTGGGGAGGGTCGTAAGCAAAGGAGGGGGTGTCTTGGATGCTTACGCATTTCTATCCCCTCTCCCTCTTCCTCCGCGCACTCATACAAGGGAGAATGTAAATCTTTTCAATTTCTAATAAACAATTAGACCGCGAGGACGAATGGACTACGAGTCAATAGCCCATGAGGCCGTAGGCCTCATGGGCTATTCAAACTCGTAGTCCATGAGGCTGAGAGGTCTAATTGTTTTAGTATAAGCCTACTAACCGGTCAAAAAGGATGTACAAATTAAAATATTGATGAAATCCTCTGATATTATAGCAAAACGGGGCTCATTACTATTTTGATCCGCCATCTTTTCTCTACTAGTAGGCTAACACAAATAGACCTCTAGTAGAGTAAGCAATCATGCAGAATGCAGTAGGCACGTTAGACCGTTAGTAGGTTTATACTAATGTTGGATATATATCTAGCACTAGGCACCCAACCTGAGGGGATCTAGTTGTTTTAGTATTTACCAAAATAACGGGATAAAAATGTACTTTATTTTAAAAAAAAATACGATGGAAACCTTTTTTATATTTTTAAGCACGCGCGTTTCCTGTTTTCCCTCAAAGTCATGATCAACTAATAGTCTTGGCTATCAGGAGCTACGAGAGCCAATCAGAGCTCGCGAAAATGGATATCGGTTGCTTTGGTAAATACAAAAATAGGATAGCGTTTCTTATTATATAGATATGAGTGCTTTTACCGAAAAACAGACAACTCGTATTTGCATACGAAACTACATTCAGGATACGAGTGAGATATTTTCCATATCCTCACTAGTGAAGATATCGCTGATGTCATTCCTTTGTTTTCCTTTGCTTTTCGTCCAGTTATTTTTTTTTTTTTAAATTTTCGAAGCACTCATATCTACGTAATAAAAAGAAAATTACGCGTTGGTTTGTTCAAAAATATGAAGTTTATCTTCTCGTGGAAACAAGATTTCACGAGTGAGCGCCACCGTGCAATATCCTCAGTGTATGAAATATGTTTTTTGTGTCGAACAACTCTGTTCACCTCTAGATTCAAGTTTTCGTTTTCGTTTACATAGAAACATGCGTTAGTATACAAAGATCTATTTATAATTACCATCAGTAACCTATTATGTTCCTAGTCAACAAACGTTAGGTTGTTAGATTTTTGTTTTTAAAAATGCTTACGTCAGCATACTGAAGTGGAGCGGCCGTAGCCGCCTCTGTTCCGCCGCCTCTGTTCCGCCGTCCCTGCAACATCCATAATTTATTTCAGTTTTTTTAAGAAGTCCAAAAGTCACGATCAGTTAAATTAAAATTGTTGTTTCGTGGTTATTTTCGTTAGAAGTTATCAACTGGCGAACTTCCTGCAACAATAAATAATACACTTTTTATACGAACAAACTAATAGGAACATTAAAACTGTAAAAAATGAGTTCGGTAATGGTAAAACTAAAAAAAAGCAACACTAGAACGTACAAGTACATTATTTGAAATGTCATCAATAAGAAGCAAAAGGGACTAATAAACCCTTGTATACTGCTTTACTGGGAGAAGATCGTCAAGTCAAACCACCTGCACCAGTTTTTTGTTAGAGAAGTAAAACATTCTTTAATTAAGCACTTTAGAAATATTAAATGAGGTTAATAAACACAGACTTATAGCATATAGCCAATCAGAATAGATTCTAAAAAACATTTTGAGGTAAAAGTTGATTAGCCTGCAATGCAGATGAACTTAACACGATAAAGTCTAAAGGACTTTAGTCCGGCAAAGTCTTTACTGTACAGTGTTTAGCTCGTCCACAGGTAGCCCAAGGTCCCATCACGAACGAATTCTCATAGTGTTGATTTACAAGGAATTAATGGAGACTTTTGAACTTTCGATTTTTTACCTTAAATCTCAATAAAATTTAATGAAATGCTCACAATGTCTTGGCATTATTCTTTATACTCTCCTTTCTGAGTTTCACCTAATTCCGTTCACCATTATCCTCCTCATTTCTTATGCTAGGTCGCACAAGACCGAGAATTTTTTTTTTAAAATTTAATCAAAACAACCTAGCCCTCTCTAGTCTCCTACGCAGCCGCTGCCTGAGTCGTCACGCAAGGCTTTTCTCCTCAGGAACGGCTGCTTACCCGAGCGCA
>JAOBBB020081745.1:0-13690 GCA_025331005.2 Zoanthus gigantus
TTTGTAATTGAACGTGTTAGAACGTTTTTTACTTATTTCCTATTTTATCACTTGTACGCCAAATAGTTAATTAATATATGATTTGTAATTAAGTACTTTGCGATTGTGTGCGTACAGATTAGGCTTTTTTTTACGTTTGAAATTTTAAGCTCTTTCTACTTATTTCTTAGTTTTACCAATTGTAAATTAACTCAGGATAGCCCTTTGGGAGGGTTAATAAAATTATTGTACTGTATTGTATTGTATTTGCATAATATTAGGCAAACAAGGAAATTTCTGTCAGCTGAGTCTACTAAACTGCTTGTGCATGCGTTGGTGTCGAGTCGAATTGACTATTGTAATAGTCTGTTATATGGTTTGCCTCAAATTTAACTCTCTAAGTTACAACGTGTTCAGAATACTGCAGCGCACCTTATTTGTAATTTATGGCGCTTTGATCATATCTCACCAAAGCTTTTAAACTTCATTGGCTGCCTGTGCATCATAGAATTATTTTTAAAGTTTTAGTGATTACATATAAGGCAATTAATGGTATGGCACCGAAATATGTTAGTGACCTTATAACTATCAAAGCAGAATCTACGTATTCTCTAAGGTCCAATTATGAACTACTGTTAGCTTATCCTAGTGCACGCACAAAGACAACACTAGGGGATCGGGCCTTCTGTACTGCTCTCCCAAAATTATGGAACTCGCTTCCTTAGTCATTAAGGGAAATAACATCAGTGGACTCCTTTAAGGCTCAGTTAAAAACTTTATTATTTAGACAAGCCTATAAGGACTTTGTATAGACTTTGTATAGATTTATTAGTAATTGTAATTTTACTTAGGCTTTTAATATTTGTATATTACTATTTTTCAACCGATTGTAACGCGCCGGCGATCATATAGTTTTATCAGTATTTGTAATTTTACTTAGGCTTTTTAATATTTGTACATTATTATTATTATTATTATTATTATTTCTTTTTCAACCAATTGTAACGCGCCGGCGATCATATTTCAATGTAGCCGGCGCGATAGAAATGATTAAATTATTATTATTATTATTATTATTATTATGATGATGATGATGGTGATAATGATGACAATGATTATGGATCATGGTGATTACGACAATGATCATGGATTACGGTGACAATGATGACAATGATCATGGACCATGGTGACGATGATGACAATGGTGATGATGGTGATGATGGTGATGATGATGATGATGATGATGATGATGACGATGGAGACTTCATTCGAGCTAAAATCATTAGAACTGCTTCACGATACATTGACAATGTTGTGGCTACGTTATTCAACACAACCTTCAGATGCGGCCGTTTTCCGTCCACCTGGAAAAGGGCAAAATCAAGCATTGCAAATAATATTGCATGCTGACCGTAAGATGTGTGCCTAGGCAAAACCTTACTAGTTCAAATAAAGAATCGAGCACGTAAAAAAATATAAAGAATGAGTATGCGCACCGGAAAAAAACTCCACTTTTCAAAAGTGTGCAAAGGTAAGCAATATTAGATTTAGATATTTTAGTTGGCGCAGTTCATTTGTGGAGTTTCGACTGAGAAAGGTAGCACAGTGCGAAGTCACACTAACGAACCCATACAAGTCTAGACAGTGTTCGAAAGGGTCTTGTTAAGAATGGGATACTAAATAAATTGACTCAACAATTTGAATATAAATCTTGTAATTCTTTAATCATTGTTTTGTATAAAATTGCCTATAATAACTTTTAAACCATAATGACACCATATAAATACGGACTTTTAAACTATCTATAAAAAATGATACACTGTTTCAGCGATAAATTGTTTGGCCCCGACTGTTAACGTACACTCTTTTAGTCGAACTGCAGTATGACAACTTTTTGACGATTACTTAATTCAATAGATTGTTCCCTCAAATATTATTGACACTCAGATAATTTTCAAACTTTAGAAAAAAAAGTTGAAATTCATCTACACAAATACTAGACGAAGCTATCAGATATAACAGTTTTGAAACCTTTTTCAGATACTTTTTAAGTTAAAATCTTATCACCATCATTACAATTTTGTTGTTCTATGGAAAACAAAAATAAATTAAAAGAAAATGGTTGGGGCAAAAATCGAATGGCCGAGCTATTAAGCGACGAAACTGAATTAAAGCGTTACTCCTTTGGAGTAAATTTGTTTGGTTTAAAACTTAAAAACTTGCAAACAAAGTTTCTCTATACCGAGTTTCTATAATTCCTTACATCTTTAATACACTTTTGTGCTTTTCCATTTTAATTTTTATAGCTTTTTTTAGGTTTCTCAGTTCCGACAATTATTTGCCTTTTGTTATTTATAGCTAAGCATTGAATCATGAACGTGAGGCTGGCTCTGAAGGCATAAAAAATCAATTTTAGGCTTCCATCACGGCATAAAAAATCAGAATAAAAATTCGCGCCAAAATCACGTACGTACCGATAAGTCCTCTGATTTTACACGTGTTGACTTGAAAATAATAGAGCCTTGATACTGCCTGGACGAACCATTGAAATAATAGGGAAACGAAAGAAAGTATCAGTATCGAGTCGGTAGCTGAATGCAGATTAATAACAAACTTTAAATATGCCCTAACGTTCCAACGATGTTATCATGCTTTGATCTTCACAAACAAATAACACACTCTTATCTCGTAAATTTAAAAAATCAGCGCTTGTGGTGATGCTATGTGACGCTACAAGTCGGTAGCTGAATGAGTGACTCCTGGTATTTTTACCAGAGAAGGTTTTCGTACGTTATGTTTTTGAGGTAAGCTTGACGAAGGGCTATCTCCATGCTTTCGCAGCGGTGTGTATGGAGGTGGGGCATGATGAGGAGAACTGAAGGTACCAGCCCTCAAATCATGTGCTTTTTTTTGCGCGGGGCCGTGGGTGGTATATGGCGAGAATTGCACAACATCTTCTCGACCGCTGTCCGTATCACAATCAGTACCGACGTACTCACTCCCCATGTACGAGGTATTCGGATTCTTGTGCTCTGCCTTTGCCAAGGATGCTTCTGCGACAGGTGTAGCAGAGCCAAGGGAACCCTTCTTGGGCAAAGGCGGTGCTCTGCCATTCTTACATTTTGTGTGGTTAAGCTCTTCATCTTTTTTGCTCATATTGGTTGTGGCTTCCTTATACATTTTCTTGGAGGCTTTGAGGGCATCTTCGCGACTTATTTCGGCCTCGTGATAACTAGCCCGTTTGTTTGCGGCGGTTCTACGTTTATATTTGAACACCACAACCGCAATAAGGAGAACAATAAGCAGGCCGCAGAACGTACAGAGAACAATGACAATTATCAACTCTTTATTAGAAAAGGTTCCTTTATTCGATCCTCTTGCGTCTACACCTGCAGCAACCTTGCTATCTGTCGTGAAGATTGAAACGGTGGGAAGAATTAGTGTATCATCAAGGTATACTTTCATTCTCACCAATCTCTGACGCGGCTTGACGCCATTATCAGCAGCTCGTATAGTTACAACGTAAGATCTCTTCGTTAAGTTCTTTAATATCAAGATATGTCCTTGTTCCCTGTCAATTGTAAACGCGTTTTCGCCATTACTGTTTATAATCGAGTAACTAATTTCCCCGTTCCTTCCTTCATCCGGATCTTTAGCCACAACTTTCCATACTCTATAACCAGGCCTTGCATTTGTGGGTATATTAACAGATATTTCTCCGTTTATTCCAACAAATCTAGGGACATTATCGTTTGTATCGAGGACGCGAATGAACACTTCAACAGGTGACATAACGGTCCCGTCCGTCACGAACCCTTTTATGAGATGGAAACTATTTTCTTCACGATCTAGCTCTTTAGCAAGTTTCAGCTCTCGAGTACTGTTATCTACTATCAAGAAGGAACCCTGGTCTTGAATTAAGTTAACCCAAAGCTTTTTCTCTGGAATATTCAGATCTGTGCCAAAGTTACCAACTTTCGTCCCCGGAGGGGCGCCTTCAAACACGTGGAACTCATAGCGATGTTTGCTACATGTCACCGTCAAATTTACTGTACAGCGGCTTCGCTTTGGTTTACGCCCATGGTCTTGAACTTCAGCGGTTATAAGGAAAGATGGCGTAAAATCACACCAGAGTTTGGTATCGAGTCGAATACTACCTCTCAGTGCATCAATTATAAACCAGTTGTCACTTTGGGTGATGGAAACGTTATGCAAATCAGCTAAGCGAACGAGCTTGTAACTTAACTGAGCATTCGTACCTTTATCAGCATCGGTCGCTGTTAAAGTCGTAACTATAGTGCCAGCTTTAACTTCGTCTGATACCTTTATGGTGTAAAACAACTTCTCAAATTTGGGCGCATTTCTATTACTGTCGGCAAGTTCAATGCGCAAGGACTTGTTTGATTGCAGCATTGGCGAACCTTGATCTCGGGCGACAATTTGAAGTTTATATTGAGAACGCATGTCCAAGTTAAGAGGTCGCTGTATTTGAATAACATATTGGTTAAAAACTTTTTTCAAGGAAAAATCTTGGCTATTACTGGACAATTCCACATCAACTTTACCATTGGAACCGCTGTCTCGGTCGGTGACAGTAACTGATGCAATAGCACTCCCAATGGGGGCATCTTCGGGGAGTTTGCCATCCGGTTGAAACAATGATCTTCGCTCGATTTTAATCACCGGCGCGTTATCGTTTTCATCTATTATCTGAAATGAAAATTTCAAAGGATATTTAATCTAACGATAACAACTAATGATTATGAACTTCAATTAACCCCATACTTCGTGCGGCCCTTCAGAAAATTAAAAACTGACTTAAAATTGATTATTTGTACAATCATTCATAATCAATTAACTCAAAATTTGTTGGTAAACTAACTATATTACTGGCTTTGGGGAACAAAAACAGAATGAGTTGCATCCGTTTAATTATAGGAGTGGAAAAGACGGGAATAACGAGATAACTGCAAATACGCGAGTAATTGAAGTCAGTCAAACGGGGAGTATTATAGAAATATAGCTAGATAAAAAGGCTCTATTCTTACACAAACTGTAAATAATTGCAATAGTAAAATCATAAGTTGATATTGTTTTTCGTTTTACGTCGAGGTACAGTATTTCCACTAGATCAACAAGAAAAGATATGCATAAACAAAAAACAAATATTTAATTAGTTTCTTCACTCCAATCCGAGCTAACGAAATTAAAGATGTAGTTAATTACTTATTTTCGTCGCATTTACTTAAATAATTAAATTAACTCATCTAATCATCTACAGTAAATGAAAAAGTCAAAGTTGAATTGATTAAACTTCATACATATTTAAACAGTGCGTGCAATGAAAATGTCTTGTTAATAAGTAGAGCATAGCGTGTGAAGAAAAAAGTTTTCATCAAAATATCCCTACACATTCGTATTCCTAACGATTCTTTATAAATAAGTAAGAAATAGCTGCTTTATGTTTTTCAGTTCATTTCAGCTAGTTGATAATCAATACTTATGACAAACAAATCTCATTTGTGTAATAGCCTAAATTATGAAAAATGAATCTTCCTCCTCAATCCTGTCAAAACATTGTCGCAGCTGACTGAAATTTAATTACATAAACAAATTCATAACTAGAATTATTAAGACAATTCTCTTCACAACCGAGCTTCTGTTTTGAAAAAATTCTCAATCCTTTTCTCTTTTCAATGAAAAATTCTGAAATAATTGAGAAATAAAATTTGCATCAGTTGGAAAAGTAAAAAAAAAAATCAACAATGGTAACAAGCGTTGTTTACGATTTTAAAAGCTCTTCTCATAGTTATCGCAATTTCACGCATGATCAGCCGAGTAAGCGATCTTTGTTTGTAGTATAAGCAATTTCTCGAATTTGGATACATTTTCCAAAAATTATGCAAAATTTTATTGTGTTTTACAAGTGAGAGGGTGCGAATATCTAAAGGAGAGCACAGAGCTGGTGAAAAACTTAAAAAAAGGAGTTGGAAATTTTTTAGAATAAAACTGTATTCAATGATAGCTAAAATAATCGTATTTGTTGGCTTAAAAATCGAAGAGGCTTAAGAAGCTGCATTAAAGAGCAAGTATCACGAAGAAGGAAAATATTACTTTACATAACTCCATCCAAAAATCTCAGTTTTGGAATGCGGAATAAAGATAGCGTGTAAGGCATGAACTATTACCAATTCTGTCATGCATAATGCATTACGGTTTCCAAAAGACACTCGAAACTTTTTTCGCGTTTAATAATTGAGAAAAAAAAATCTTAAACGAAAAAATTAAAAACAAAAAATAACAAAATTCTCGACACTAAAATCAAACATGAAACAGGTGAAAAATACTCTGAGTATGATCAATTGGATTACGGCTTTACGGTCCACTTCTTCAACAAAAACACAAGCCGACAACTTGTTCAGTTTAGGATGTCATTCTTTCCAAATATGTATGCCTGGGGATACTGCATCAATAGTTAGAAACATAATTCTTGAAAAATCCTGTTCAATGTTTGTAGATCAACAAGAAATGAAATTTTCTACTGAGAGACGGATTAAGTACACAACCGGAAATTTTTAGAAATTTAGTAATTTTTAGAACTTTCAATAATTTTTTTTTTGCTCTTATGTTATTCAAAACAAGAAAGTCTCCCGGCTTTGGAATTTTAGAGGAGCAAACTAAGAGACACAAACGATTAATGGTTTTAAATGTGTCTTCCTCAGCTCAGCTTTTGAAAAATATTTCCAAGCCTTGCAGCCGCGACGCCGTCTGAAAACGAACTCCTTCGAATAATGAAAGAAAAAACGCAACAAAATTTTATAAAAAATAAAATTCCTTAAGTAGAGAATCAGATTTGTTTCGTCTCGTGGAACAGTAAACTACAATATTATTGTTACGAGGGGAAATCGGCGTTTTGTTTTTGAAAAAGCCCTTGCATGACTAACTTATCGCTGTTCATTTAACGTTCTCAAAACGAGTTCTGTTTGATGTTACTACAAATGACACAAGCTTAATATAAATGTATATTGTAAAGGTTTTATTGTATATAAATAGTTTTTTCCCCTGCAAAACAGGAAGTTTCTAAAGGCTGTTTATTTTGTATCACTTGTTCGACTTTTGAGGAATGCTGCCGTGGCGTCAGAATGGCTAATATAACTATAAGGCCAAACGCAATCACATTGTAGGAGAGAATCTGTCAATATGAATGTAGTAGAAACTCAACCGACGTTTTTCCTGTGGCAATGAAATGCGTAAAATGTGTTAAAAATCACATACAGAGTGTAAAGGATCAAAAGCTTGGTAATGCGAACGTCGAAATAAAGTTTTAAAAAATAAATAACAAGAGTTTAGGTGTATGACTATGAATAATATATTAGGCGCGTCCTTTTTAAACTGAGCTTACACGATAAGTACAAGAAATTAATAAAATTTTTGAATTTTTAAGTTAAATCTAAATAGATGACCGCAAGACAGCCATGTCAAAGAGACATTTATCCCCCAAAGATAACCGGCTTAGCTGTTCATCATAACACTATAACTGTCAACCGCACAACTGTTCATTTTGCAGAAACAAATGATATTCGGATATTGAAAAATACCACTGTGACGTAAGCTTACCGAAACTTAAGCTGCGACATGTCTTATTATACAATATATTATTTTGTTCAACATATCTCCCTCCGAAAGTGATTCAGCCTTGTATATCTTTTTAAAAAATATGAAAGAACTTCAAACTGGATAAAAACATATTAATAAATCCATAAATGCAATGTTGTTGGCAAAAAAGCTGCGAAAAACCAAGAAAAGCAATTAAAAACACTGCTTTTGAAAAAACCTCCCTCACGCCCGGAAGCTCGCCGATTAATGAATAGTTTTCAAATGTTTTAAGGGACCGACTAATCTTCAAACGGAACGATCTTAAAAATTGATGATCTCTTAGACAATTTCTGAATTTAGTACAAATGCTTTGAAAGCCGACAATTGTACACAAGCTTTGGAATAGCAAAGCTTTTACGACTTGTTTAAGGCTTTTTCTTGGCAATCTTTCAATTTCTTAACAGCAATTTGTGAGGTTAGAGTCAGTTTAATTGTACTTTAAAGCTAAAGATAAAATTTTCAGTCAAAAAATTTGAAGCCCGTTTATCAGATCTTTATGCTTCAAGTACTATAAAGTCAGAACATTGTTAGTTACAAACTACAGAAATAAGATTTTAGTATAACAAGACAAAGAGAATGAGAGTAAAGACTGAAAAACTAGCTGATATTTGCTCAGCTGTAGCACTGATAAAAAAACTTAAAGTATTTGGTCTAAACAAGAGCTGAATTTTTGTTAAATCCTTCTCTGACTGCAACTAAGTAATTAATGTTACATTTTCGTAAGAAACTGTATTTCTTTCCTACATCTAATTATGCAATACTTACATCACTTAATTAATGAAAGTCTTTGTTATTCAAAGAGTGTGTTATCTAAAAAACAATTGGTTCCTTATCGGTCAAAAGTTGCCTTTCGAATATAAATGCAAATCACACAGCGCATTGAATTGAAGAGTCTCTTTTGTTAAGCGAAATAAAATCAATCACTTTCGGAAACAACGAAGGTGAAAGGGAAAACTGATGAAACGGACGACAAAAGAACCATCACAGGCAATATGCAATGTTGGTTAGAATTAAAATTAAAGAAAGAGAAAGGCCAATTCAGAAAAAACAATACCAACATATGTAAAAATAGAAAAAGAATCATTAAAGCATAAAAAAACGAATACTAAAATGTATAGGGAAGAAGCACAAGGAAGAACGCGGAACAATGAAGGTGATAAAAAATCCGAGTGTACTAAAAAAACAATATATCAAAACATTTGTGGCAGTAGTTTAATAACAACATGTTTTCAAATCGTACGAGCAAAGTTGTCATAAAGCGCAGAACAAACAGCGTTCGAAGTGCCACACAGCGGGAGACATCAACTGATAAAATTTGCACGGCGTTTAACTCTTAGCACGAAAACTAAAACACCAATGACTGTATGCCATAAAAATCACAGGAAACAAAAATTATGACAATTTTAAAAGTACAAAATCCAGTAAAAGGTGAGGCAACAAATAATGTGAAAACATAACAGCGATTTAATTCAAACAATTGGATTGTGTTTAGTAAGAGCGAAATTCCTAGCTTGACAGCAAATTAAAAATTAAAATAAAGCTTTGAAAATGCTTATATGCGACACTGGAACAGACAACAGAGTTTATAACGCTTGATGTTTGTCTAAAGGCTCGAAAATTGAAACAATTATTTGAAATTGTCTTATTTGAAGATATGTATTACATGACTTCATTTAAATAAGCATGTTCAACATGATTGCAATAAAAAACTAACCAGTTGTTCTGCGATTCTATATATTCCGAGAACTGATATACCTATTTGTGAATATGTTTATCATTTTTCATATCCCGCTACGATGTCCTCAGGCACAATAACATAACAAAACTAGGAAACCATCTCTGTTCTTCGATTCTCAAATCCATCTACGCCGATATCTTTTATGTTTTAGATTGGGTTTCAAACCACCATCGCGACCATGTTTTTTTGCTTTTTACTTCAAAAGTGTGAACTGTTTATGCAAAAAGAAAACCACGCCAACATCTGGCACTTGGAGAATCATAATTCACATTTTTTCGAAAAATAAAATTAAACAAGTCAATAAACTTTAGTCAAAGAAAAATAAACTCGCAAACGATTTCACTATAAATGAAAGGTGATTTATATCATCTCTATAATATCATTCGTAATTTTCAACATGTAAAAATATTGATAATAAAATCTGACCTTTACTGAAGCCACAGCGATAACGGGAATGCTATCGGGACCACGGTCTTTAGCCGCAATTGTCAGTCGATAAGTTTGGCCCGGTTGCCCGAATTCATAGTCCAATGCTTTTTTGGTTCTCAACTCTCCCGTCACACTGTTGATCTTGAAAATCTCTTTGTGCAAGGATTTGTAGTCTATATAATAACGTATCTCTCCGTTTGTGCCAAGGTCTTTGTCAGTTGCGCTAACTGTAAGCACAAATGTGCCTTCGGGTAAATTTTCTTTTAGCTCAGCCGTGTAAAGATCAGTGCTAAACTCGGGATTGTGATCGTTCGAGTCTAGAATAGTAACATTTAGAGTCTTTGTATCAGATAAAGGCGGCGAACCTTTGTCAGACGCTTTGATAACCAATTCAAATGAATCATTTCTTTCCCGGTCAAGTTTCTTGATGTTCACTAGGTTCAAAAAAACTAAATTTACTTTACTGAAACGTTTGACGCTTAGCGCAAAGAAACCTTCATCATTGCCTTTGATAATTTCATACTTGTTCACGGAATAACTTCCCAGATCGGGATCGTCCGCTACTTCGATGCGAAATCTTGAGTTTAAAGGAGCTGATTCCAGTATTAAGAGGTCTTCTTGCTTCTTAGGGAAGCTTGGCGGGTTGTCATTTATATCGCGAATCAAGACTTCCACAGACATAAGCGACGAAACAGGTCCATCGGCAGAAACGGTTACTTGCACTTGCAGAATGTCATTTGTAAGTACAAGCGCAAGTTTCTCTCTATCTATAACTGTCCTTGTCCTAATAATTCCAGTGGATCTATCGACTTGCAAATAATTCCGAGCAAAATCATTGCTTATTTCATAAGCAATATTCGTAAAACCACCTCTTCGAAATTTTACTGGTATCTTTTCTTGGGAGATATCTGCCACAAAAGTTCCCGCCACCTTTTCTTCATAAACTTCATACCGTACGGTTTCGGTCTTGGCTCTTTTAACGAGAACAATCACAAACAGCGTTATAGAGAGAATCATTAACTTGCACATGTCCACAACTGGAGTTCGTAAAACTTGCTATTTAAATAGATCAATATATTTAACAATGTAAAATTTGTGCGAACGAAAAAACAGAATGTATATGTGAGGTCTGCTCGCGCATCGAGCAATAACAGAAGTCAGAATGTAATTATGCAAACTGGATTTTTTAAATACTGCTCACTATCTGACGGTCAATTTACTGCAGTGTCGGGTGTATCTGCGTTTCCTTTCTTTCATAGAATTTTTAATTGTCACCAAGTATTATAATCTTTATTTGCTTACGCGCGTTTATCGTTGCCGAAAGTTTTTCACACCTTCACATGCCGGCGAGCTTCAATTACGGAATCACACAGCTGAAATAAACTTCAACTTGGTGTTGAACTAATTCGATCAAAATTGACAAGGTATTCTTGATAATAACACCGAAACGTCTTGGTTTGATATCACTTACAATCTTTTTTCATCTTTGCATTCAAACGTTTGAGCTACTGTCATTTGAAGGAGCTCGCTCTTGTCAGAGTGTCAAGAATCTTTCAGCTTGTTGACCGACTCATTTAGTTTCCTCAGTCCTCCGGCTTAGGGCGAATATTTTAATACAATTACTTTCAAAATTCGCTTCAAATGAAAAGCTTGATTAATTGTTACAATTGAAACTGTGCGACTGTCCCATCCTTTGTCATATTCAGCGAATCAAGGTTTGTTACGGCAACAAAAGAAAACGGTAAAGTGAATGTCTTTTTTACAAAAAGCTTTTAAGAGATTTTCATTCCAGTTTTCCGGGCAATTGACATTTGTACTCTTGGACTTATGATGGTTGAAAATAAACTTGTCTACACACATATTACCACCAATTAGCATTAAAAAAAAAATCCCTTTTTGATGGAGAATTAGTGGAGCTCATGTTGACAGAGGTTATCACTAAAGCAAAGAGCTTCCAAAATAAACTCAGTAATTGCAAGCAGTTTTGAATTTTAGATTTTAAGCGCGCCGCCGGGAGTCAAAACCACCCAGTAAGAAAAATTAGCATTCCGGGTTTTAATGAAATTAATGTTCCTTCCACGATACAATTTATCCTGTTGACAAACTACAGATTTTTAGAGCGTACAGATCATCTTTGCATTTGGTGTTATCACAAAGTTAATCTCACCGCGCTGACACAAGCATTTGACAGTCGCTCGGACGCCACAGGCTTGTAAACAACTTCTTTTTGTTTCTCGTGTCAACAACTGATCAACTCCTAATGGAGTTGACAACCGAAAGCTTGTGTTTTTAAATTTTAAACTAGAGAACGTTTTAACTTTTTGTCAATCCTAATGGAGTGCTGACACTCCAGCGGAACAAAGGCGAGCGGGAAAAAGAATTCGGCCAGGAAAACTCTTAATTTAAAGTTGCACCTCTAAATAGAAACGTAAATAAGAAATAATAAAAAACCGGAAAAGAAATAATGAGATGGTGATAGGACATCTCGCGAGTACGGATTCTTTACAAAGAATTTACAATGTCCTTGCAACAATCTAAAAAAAGGTGGCCGTTACCCTGTCGCTGATCACTGGTGGAAAACTGAAAACAGACTTCAAATAGAGAACATCGAAAAAGAGGGCGCTGCAAGAGCTTTCTACAGCAGAAAATGAATTTCAGGAAGAAAACTATTTTATAATCACGGAACCGACCGCAAAATTTAATAAATTGTGTGTTTTGTTTACGAAGATCAGAATCTCACACGGTGCTGACAAGATTGATAAAGAAGAAACAAATAACTTATAGATTTCATCTTTCCTTCGAGTACGAGATTTCTGAAGTTGGGAAAAAAAACGTTTAGCCGCAATGCAACAAAAAGCTAAAAATGAACAATATTGAAGACAGTCAAAACGCAATGACAAATTGATGATTGATCAAAACATTCAAGTATTGCGGCATTATGATTATGGCCGCATTACACAAATTTCATTTCAGTTTCACGGCTATTATCATGCAATATTTTGCTAGAGAACATAAATTTGATGACAGACAAAATAGTTGAAATTAAATTAACAGATGCTTGTTTTGCGCTCGAATCATTGACACTCAGTTTTGTACCAGTTTTTTCAGCTTTCAAATCAAGTCAGCGATTATCTTGACATTTACGTCGAGTTTTCTCTAATAGGTTAACACTTTGGTCGTTTCAATGGTCTTGATAAACGCGGAATGAAGTCAAAAAAGATTAACTGCTGCTAACAGTTTGCATAATTTTTCTTTTCCCTCAAATTATAGTGATGTCTGATGATAAAAAAGTATAGCTATTTGTGCAATGTTTTCTGTAACAAATGAGGAAGTGACGACAATCCGCCAACTTTATTTGTAAAACATACTATAGGTACAAGGTGAATTCCTAAAAAAAAAAAAAAAAAAAGACTAAGTCAAGTAGGTTTTTAAAAAAAGATTGTGACGGTCACCAAAGAGCAAAACGTCAGACTAGCCACCAGGTTAACCCAAAAAAACAAAAAAACAAAAAAAAAACACTTTATGATTAACCGAGAAGTTTAAATTTTTCTTGACCAATATTTAAAAAAATGCAAACGGAAAAAACAACATGACACTCATGACGTAGAGGTAAAAACTGGTAAAATATTTATGTATTGATGGAGCTTGAAAAAAATTCCGTGTTACCATCAACTTTTGCAATATTTTACGATACTCGTTTTTAAAGCCATTTACTTAAAACCGAAAACCAATATTTCAATACAGATTAGAGAAAACGTTTTGGTAAGTACTCTGTTGTCAACGCTACTTACCAAAATGAATTTACTTCAGTCTGACGATAAAACCGTACACATGGATAATTTTAATTTTAACAAATTTTAAAAACCCAGGAGTTTGAAAAATGAATAC
>JAOBBB020081820.1:0-13681 GCA_025331005.2 Zoanthus gigantus
CAAAATTCTCTCAAACTTGTTCAATGAAAAGTATGAGCTAAACTTGGGAGAATTTAATAAATACAACTGGGACTGAAGGGGTTTATAATAAACTGCAAATATACGTAATTACATTGATGTTTTTCATTTCTTTTTAGCCGAAAAGCCAACGTTCAAGGTGTTTGGTCCATTTCCACTCTTTAAAGGAAGCACTGGAAAACTTGCTTGTGATCCTGATGCGGCCCCTAAAGCACATTCATTTCTGTGGTATTACAAAGGCAAGGAGCTGATAACTAACACTTCCACAAGCCGATACATCTTGTACAGTGACGGTACACTGGCTATCAAAAATGTCAATATGGATGACCAAGGAAAATACAAGTGCAAGGCCCATAACATAGTTGGTAATACCACAAGTCCTGAGGAATCGTCAGTAGTTTATGGTAGGTTCTGTTATAAATGGGGGAGGGGTTAGGTTGGTTGGCAATAGAATCAAGCTTTATTGGCATGTCATTTTACCACACTGCTAAAGCATAATTTTTGACATCATGTTTGACACCTTTGGCACCATGTTTGACAATCTAGACACCATGTTTAACAATTTGGACACCATGTTTGACTTTATTGACGTCATGTTGACAATTTTGTCACCGTGTTTGACAATTTGGACACCATGTTTGACTTCATGCTTGACAATTTTGTCATCATGTTTGGCAGTTTTAATACCATGTTTGACAATTAATTTTGGTCACCATATTTGACATTTTTTTACACCATGCTTGACAATTTTGACACCATGTTTGACAATTTGGACACCATCTTTGACAATTTTGACACCATCTTTCACAATTTTGACATCTTTCATAATTTTGAAGCAGATTGTAAAGAAAGACGTCAGCAAACATTCGCCTGTAAAGGACAAACACTCTGTTCTTATACTCTGCTCTTATCGGCAACTATGTGAGTCATTCCCCTAGTAGAAGTTTAAAAGACTAAAAGACCGGCGATTAAACATACCAGTCCATGGACTGAAAATAGTAGATGTAGATGTAATAGTTGTTTTAATGTTAGTCATGTAAATTGAAACAAATGCTACATTTGAGTTGAGGAGAAAGAATAGCGTTCGTTGAGTAGATGAATGATGTATTAGCTAATATCAAAAATACCATAATACTCTTTGTTTACCCCTCCAAATTTTTACATTTTAAGCGTTGTATTTATTTTCTCTTGGGATTTACAATGATCCCAAGAAAGACTGGAAACAATTCTTAGGCAACATTTTGAAGGGATAAACAAAGAGTATTATGGTGTTTTTAATATTGGCTAATTTTGCCCATGCTAGTTACTAATATATATTTTGCTTGTATTGTTTTTTTTTTCTTTTAGAACCAACATTTATAAAAGTTCCTCCAAAAAACCTTACAGTACCAGAGGGAAAAGTATTTGATCTGCGTTGTGAAGCCTCTTTTGATTCTAGGCTAGAGATAAAATATTTCTGGCTGAGGGACGGAGCCAAATTGAAAATTGAAAATCCTAATGGTCGTATTTACTGGGATGAGGGAAAGAACGTTTTGAAAGTCGATGCAGTTATACCAGATGATGGAGGGGAATACACCTGTGTAGCTTTTACCCCAGGTCCAGCATCGGAAGCAAGAGCTGCTGCCATTGTTAATATCAAAGGTAGCAAGTTGTTATTATTAATAATCAACGCCATGAAAACTCGACATCAACACCACCAACACCTTCTTGATTCCTATTGTTTTACTCTCACTGTTTAACATCACCACCACAATCATCACCATCCCCATTATCTTCATAACTGTTTATCCATAATCATCATCATCACCTCCAACACCTTTTAGATTCCTATTGTTTTACTATCTGTCATCTCCATAATCTTACTATAATCATCATCCATTATCACTTCTTAACATCACCACCACAATCATCTTCTCCATTATCTTCATAACTGTTTATCGATAATCCTCATCATCACCAGCAACACCTTTTAGAATCCTATTGTTTTAATTTTATCTTTTATCTCTATAATCTTACTATAATCATTATCCATTATCACTCCTTAACATCACCACCACAATCATCATCTCCATTATCTTCATAACTGCTTATCCATAATCTTCATCATCACCTCCAACACCTTTTAGATTCCTATTGTTTTACTATCTGTCATCTCCATAATCTTACTATAATTATCATCCATTACCACTCTTTAACATCACCACCACAATCATCATCTCCATTATCTTCATAACTGTTTATCCATAATCTTCATCATCACCACCAACCTCTTTTAGATTCCTATTGTTTTAGTATCTGTCATCTCCATAATCTTACTATAATCATCCTCCATTATCACTCTTTAACATCACCACCACAATCATCATCATCTCCATTATCTTCATAACTGTTTATCCATAATCTTACTATAATCATCATCCATTACCACTCTTTAACATCACCACCACAATCAACACCATCTCCATTATCTTCTTAATTGTTGGGCCATAATTCCTTATCATCATCACCATCAACGTCGCCCATACCGTCATCCACCAACACCACCACCATAAAGGGGCTACGCCACAACAATTTTGTTGTTTTAGGTCAATTTTTCGCAAACATCGTTACTTAGTGGTTTTACTTATGCACAAAATGTTCCTGAAAAACTATGTAGTGAATATTTTAAAAAGAGCAACCCGTAATAAGTTTTTTGATACATTTTGTTGTGTGTCTCGGTATATATCTAGTGCAAGGCACCCATCCTGAGTGGGATAGTTGACTGTGTGTAGTATTTACCAAAATAATGGGATAAAAATGCACTTTATTTTCAAAGAACAATACAATATAAACCTTTTCTATATTTTTTTCATGTACACTTCCTGACATTTTGACTTCCGCCTCAAAATCAACTAATAGTCTTGGATATCGCGAGTTAAGGAGCCAATCAGAGATCTCGAAAATAAATATCGGTTGCTTCGGTAAATACTAAATAGGATTATCATTTTAGCCACATCCCACTGGTTCACTATACGGTTTCTTCATGAATGTATGTGTAATCCAGATTGACTACATATATAAACTATTGTTGTAAATCGATGAAAAAGCTTTTAAAATATTGTTCATCTCAGGCGTACCTGATCCACCGACTAACTTGGAAATTACTGACTGTAAAGACCTATCAACCACGCTCACTTGGGTTATTGGCTCATCCAACGATTCTCCAATCACACACTTCCTTATTGAACAAGAATCTACTTTCGAACCAAATATCTTCACGATGTTCAAGAATGTGACATCAGCAAATGCTACCTCGGCTAGTTTGGTATTAACTCCCTGGGCAAATTTGAGGTTCCGAGTTCGTGCGGTAAACAGATTTGGTCCCAGTCGTGGGAGTGTACCAACCACCAAAGGGGATTGCGTAACAAAGGAAACAGGTAAGTATTGCCATGTGGCGGCTACTGTTCCCTTGAAAAGTCTGGAAAAAGTTTTACTTTTATTTTTTATCATGGTCCAATGAAAAAGCTCGATTTAAATACTTTCTACCAATCATGTGGCATACAATATTTTTCTGTGAAGCGCACTGTCTAGGGCCTGTAACAATCAAACTTGTCTTTGTCTACACGTTGTGAAAAGTTTTTCCTATCAAATATTTCTTCGCGTGTGTGCTTTTAAATTTGTGTTTAAAATTAATGTTGTCAATTTACCTAAGTTTTCAAAAGTAGCCGGCGCCCGACGGAGGTCACTGGCTACTTTGATCATTATTTTGCGCCGTGCACTTTTGGTTTTCCGTATAATGAGTTGATGTAGTGGATTTAAGGACTCAATATTTTAGCTCGAATTAAATGTCAATTCAACTTGAAACTCAATAAAGGACTGATGAAGAAAAGAATCATTTTTATTTAGATGCGGCATGTAACAATGAAAGGAAAGGCATTGTAACATTTTATGAATGACTTTTCTTAAGAAACTCTTGGAATCGGTAGGCTAGTTGATTTACAACAACCAAGAGAAAAACAAAAATGCACCAGAATGCATCTTCAGCCGTGCAAACTTTCAAAATTTCACAGATCCCCCTAGTACGCGCACGGCGCCGCTATCGCGTACATAAGCCCTGGCTGTTTCTAATTTTCTTCCTGTAATATTTTTGCAAATTGAAAACCCCGATTTACTGACTTAAAAACAAATTTGAATCTTCGTCCTTGGCGTTTACAAACACAGCAGTTTTAGCTGTCCGAATCTGTGTCAGTAGCATAAGTTACGGACCTCGGATGACGTGCAATCAGAGCGAGCGAAATCACTTAGCCATATAACAAATGATTATTTTACATCTTTTTGCACATTTCCGTTTAGAACCAGACAAATATCCTGATAACATAAGAGGAGTCGCTGGAGGACCAGAAGAATTAAACATCACGTGGACCGTAAGCTAAAGTTTAGTTGTAATGATAACAGTGATACAAAAAATGAAATAATAGTAATAAAAATAATAGTAATAATAATAAATTTAGATAAAAAGTTGTAATGATAGTAATATTAATGATAAAATTGTAGTTTGATAATTAATTTTTCAATTTTTAAAATTTACAAGCTCGTTATATGGTTAATGTATTAGTAACTCATTCATGATCACAATCATTATCTCCATCATCACCACCTTCACCATCATTATCATTATCACAATCATTATCACAATCATCATCACCACCACCACCATCCTTATCATTATCACATCACAATCATTATCACAATCTTCATCACCATCACCACCATCATTATCATTATCACAATCTTCATCACCATCACCTCCACTACCACAATCATTATCATTATCACAATCTTCATCACTATCACCTCCGCCACAACCATCCTTATCATTATCACCATCATCACCACCACAACCATCATCATTATCACAATCTCCATCACCAACATCACCACCACAACCATCATTATCATTATCACAATCTTCATCACCATCATCACCACCAAAATCATCCTTATCATTATCACAATCTTCATCACCATCATCACCATCATCACCACCACAACCATCATTATCATTATCACAATCTTCATCACCATCATCACCACTACAATCATCCTTATCATTATCACAATCTTCATCACCATCATCACCACCACAACCATCATTGTCACAATCTTCATCACCATCATCACCACCACAACCATTATCATTATCACAATCTTCATCACAATCATCACCACCACAACCATCATTATCATTATCACAATCTTCATCACCTCCACCACAATCATCCTTATCATTATCACAATCTTTATCACCTCCACCACAATCATCCTTATCATTATCACAATCTTCATCACCATCATCTCCACCACAACCATCATTATCATTATCAATCTTCATCACCATCAGCAGCACCACCACAACCATCATTATCATTATCACGATCTTCATCACCACCATCACCACAACCATCATTAACATCACCACCATCATCCTCAATGCCACAGCAATCAAGTATTGAAATTAATTGTTTATATTGTTTAATTGTTTGTTTTTATTATGCTTCAAATTGAAAATTATCATTGTTATTAAATTTTCTCTTAACAAGTTGGCATTTTAAAACACACAGCCGATAGGAGTTGTACTCCCGAAATGAAAGCTGAATGAATTACTTTGAAAATTGATTGAAGGTTAAATTTTACGTAACTGAACTTTGTAATTTTCAGCCTTTGACAAAGCTGGAACAAAATGCGCCTGGTTGCCGTTATCTTCTGTCATATAAACGAAAAGACAGCGGTAGTTGGAAAAAGCAAACAATCTTTGACTGTTCAGTGGGTGTGTTCAAGGTTGACAAGGCTGGATATTATATTGAATGGCACTTCAAAATTCAGGTGGAAAACAATCTTGGTAAGGGGCCCGAGAGTCCCAGATATTCGGCCTTTTCTGGTCAAGATCCACCGAAATTCCCGCCCGCAAATCTCAGGGACATCAAACCCGGTACTCGCACGGTCGAGATAACCTGGGACGCTGTAAAAATTGATGCAAATCGTGGTCGTGGAAGCATTGATGGCTATCGGGTATGTTAAACCTTTTTTGGATTTTTTTGTTAACTACATACCACTTCTTCCGTACTTGGAGGATATTACACGGTGGCACGACCGTCCGTGCCGACGATCCATGCGAGCGAAGTCGCGAGCCTGGCGAGGCGGTAGCATCATAGAGCCGATGCACGTGTAGAAAGCATTGAGAAAGAATCTCGACCTGGATATAAAGGACTGTAAAAATAGATGTTGTGTGAGCCAATCACAGCACGAAACATTTTCAGTGAACAAACAGCGACTTATTCATTTTATCAAAGACATTTTATCTGACAAGTGTCAGAACAGATGAAGATTGCCGTAAAATAAAAATATTTTATACGTTAAACAAATTGTTACAAGAAAGTCTCGTTATACAAGTTAAAAATTATAAAAAAAAGTATCAAGGCTGTAAAAAAAGATTTAAAAATGCGTCAAAAACACACCAAAAGTTTTCGACAAGTTTTGTCATCCTCAGAGTTCCCTTGATAATTTGTTTTATAAAATTCTCTATGTTCGAACAGTTTTCACACGTAAAGTACACGCTGAGATATTTCAATTTAATTTTTTTTCAGATAGTAAAATGAGAGCGCCAGTTCTCGTACCTTGCATAGCTCAGTTCTGTCGTGCTCGTGCTTTTGTCTTGCTCGTTGGCACTTGACGATAGCTATTATTAGTATAGATAAACTTAGGCAAACTATAAAATCAAAACATCGGTTTAATTTCATTTCAATGCAAACAAAGCAATATTCCTTAAAGGAGCGTGCATAAATTAAAAGGTTATACAACACTAAAAGAGGATAAGACTATGACAACATTGTCATTAATCTGCAACGCAGACGAACTGAGCCGAACTAAACACTGTAAAGTACGTGTGCTAATTAGCGCAACGTTTCGTGTATTGGACCTCCCACGAAGTAATGTTGTGTCGGTGTTTCTACAGAAACAGTTTTATATATTAATAACTTGTGAATTCAGTCCGACAAAGGACTACAGTCCGAAACGTCAATTCTAAAATTCTTTTCACTAAGGTCATTGAAGTTGATCTTTTTATCATCACAGCTTTACAAGTTATTAAATTTTACACTGTAGTGAATTGACAATTTATTTTTAAAAAACTGACGTTTCGGACTGTAGTCTTTCGTTGGAGTGAATGCATGGGTTACAAATAAAGAGGTGTTTATATAGCGATGTAAAGCAAGATAACGCAATGAGATAGATATGTAAAAACAATAGGAAATAAAAGTATAGAGATGTTTGAGAAAAAAAAAATTGTTTAAAAGACAATAATGTTCCGGAACAGCAGAATGTTAACAGAGTGCCCAAAGCGTGAATTACTCGCATTTCTCTAGTCTTGCGACAATCGTTACCGCCGTTGATGATAGAAAGACCAAATGCTACAAAATCAGAAATAGAGTGATTGGAAGAATTTAAATAGCGAGAGAGAGGTTTAGATTGGTCGTTTTTGCGTATGTCGTAAAGGTGATCTCTGATGCGATCACCTAAATGGTGGCCAGTTTCACCGATGTAAATCATGTTGCTATTAGAGCATTGAATACAGTAAAAAAAAATGGGTGTTGTGCAATTGAAATGTTCGGTAATGTTAAGAGTGGGCCTGTAACAGTGGTACGCGAAACAACAAAAGGACACGTTAGACGATAAATAGTTCAATTGTTTGAATGTTCGAAATGTCAGCACCTCAAAGCGCTTTTGGCAATGATCTTAAGATATTTCTTTGTTTAAATTATTAAAATTGTTAAAGTTTAAGTAAAAGTAACACAGCCTTTCAGCTAGGTTATACATTTTATGAATTGTCAGTTTATAGTTTTCAACAAGGATTTTAATAAACAGCGATATTTCACTGATTTTTTGTCAATTGCCACACAGGTTTATTTTGTGTCAGAGGGGAAAGCCGACCAATTATTGGCTCGCCGACGACGTGATGTGCCAATGAGTTCATTTTCATCAGAAGTGCTAACCAAGGATGCATGCGCAAGCGATGGCACCTGTAAGCATAAGTTTGAAGGCTTCAAACCGTTTCAGAAGTACAGACTTGCTATGAGAGCGTTTAACAGCGGCGGAAACGGACCACCAAGTGACGAAATAAGATTTCAAACAAAAGAAGATGGTATGAAAAACAAACCAAGAGCGTTACAGTAAACCAAATTGTGTTAAGTTTCGGACTTTCGGATTTGTTTGTGAAGTTCCTTATAAACTACTTGTATTTTTGTTAGCTAGCAAAATCCTTAGGTTAGGGACGGGTATGGTGTGTTTAGCAGGTTCCTTATTAACTACTTGTATTGTTGTTAGCTAGCAAAACCTTCAGGGTTAGAGACGGGTATGATGTGCTTTTTAGGTTCCATATTAAGTTTTTGTATGTTTGATAGTTACCAAAACCTGCAGGAGTAGTTAAGCAGTTGCATCTTTTACTGTTTCCCTGAGAAACACAGCAATGTATCAATCTAAACTAGCAAGCCTGAAATTTAGGGAGGGGAGGAGGGGTCAAAGTTAGCACCATTTGCATGGAAACAGATGTCCTATTAATCTGAGAGGCAGACCTAGTAAGCCTGACCGTGAGGTGCTTAAAGACTGGCACTATTAACAAGGAAAGTAGTAGTCAAAGCTAGGGAGCTGAACGTCAGGGGGGTCAAAGCTAACACTACTAGCAGAGATGTCCATGACCTATGAACTGTAAGAAATGGTTTATCTGAGCTTGCTGTTCGTCATGGGGGTCAAAAACGGGCTGGGATACCCTTGTTCCAGAACTGTAAGAAAGTAGTAATCAGAGCAAGCCTAACCGTAAGAGCAGCGTTGTTCAAAGTTGGGTTAAATTTAACACATGCTAAGCAAAAGAGCCAACAGCAATCGCTTGTTTTGAGAAAGGATTTTGGTTTTTATAAAATACTATACAGATTTTTCTTGGAAAAAAACTTGTTAATCCCAAAGTTACAGATCAAATCCTTCTTCTTAAGGCTAGAAACAAGACTGTGGGTTAAAAATTTAACCCTGGGTTAGCGCTAGTCAGTTTTTGAACAAGACTGCTAAACTCCGCTTCATTTGATCTAAGAAAAGTAGTTATTGTAGGTATTTTTAACCTGTCCTTGATAAAAGTTTAAACATGTTCTCTTATTAAAGTTCCCAGTGTTCCAGTCGATGTGAATGTAATACCATTTGGCAAGTACATCTTATTGCGCTGGGGACCCCCGTTGGAGGAGAATGGAATCATGCTAGGTTATTCAGTTGGCGTTGTCAAGACAAAAGGCAATCAGCTTGCTCCAGAGGTACCAGACCTAAAAACCAAACTGAAACCTAATCAGTTTGAGTATCTGTTTGAGAACCTTCAGTTCACTACAGATTACCGCGTGGGAGTAGCAGGGGAGACAGGTGCAGGGATTGGACCTGCAGTGTACTTGAACGCACTCACTGTACGCAAAATGGGTGAGTCTTTATGTTTCTCGAACTTTTTACTTCCCTCTCAGTTGCTCTCTTAGAGTTTTACGTTTTGAGCTTTTTGCTCAATTTCATCTAGTTGCTGGCTGTCTAAATCCGAGTTTTTACTTAAAAAAGCTGAAAATATGGAGCTTCTTCAATTTTAAAACAAAATCTCCAGACTTGAAATGTTCACCACAGAGCTACAAACTGACAAACAAAAATTCGCGCCAACTCTTGTATTAAAAATTTGAAATGGTATCCTCAGGATCTCATTGGCCGAAGGAAGTTGATAGGTGTCTCTGCACCAAATCAGAATAATGTTGGCAAATGTATTTACAGCCCACTCGTTTACCGTTTGGCCTGCAGAAGGGCGAGTTTTTGAAATGGCTAATTATGTCTGTTCCGATATCTATTTACAGGGGTCAGTTTGTTATTTGGCCGAGCATACTGATAATAATTTATGAAAATTCAATATGATAAGACATTAAGAACATAGTAAGGACAAGGTAAGACCAAAGAATTGCTCAGAAATATTTTAATATTTTATTTGGTCAATTTACACAAATGATGTGAACATCCCAATATTCCATTCACTTTTTGTTAAAAAAAAATTAGTAACAGTTTAAAGCTGAAGTCATTAGAAAAGTAATACCAAGACATTCCTTAATGGAAGTATAAAAAATATTGATAGGTCCTTATTAAAGGTGTTAAGTTTCGTTTGGATACTGCCCATGTTAGTCCTTTAACTTTTCCTTTCTAGCTGCAATGCATTTCCGTACATATAGGGTAACAGAATTTGGGTTTTACCAAAATAACACTCTCTGACTGATAAATTATATATAAATTATTTTTAAAATTTATTCTCATCACCTGTCTGCTGAACAGGGAATTGATATCATAGGGAGAAGTTACATACTAACCACTTCTGGGAGTTAAAGGTTTAGTGATAGGACAGTGCTAAATGTAAAGGCTCAGCCACTCTTGTGTGAGTGCACAGTAAGATGGCAGCTAACTTTGACCCGTACTTTTTAAAATTTGGAATATCTTTGGTCGGTCACGCTAGTTGATTTTTAGCACGTGATCAGTGATCTTTTTACAATGGCAATGACTCCATCGAGGGTTTTGATTCTCGTCATACGATCATTGTCATTGTCATTGTCAAGAAGATTTGAAATATCTGTTGAAAAACAGAAGGATTGTTGAGTTTTATAGGTAAACAAATGACTTTGCCATGTTTCTCATATGTCTGTTAACTTCTTTCTCAATAGAGCCGGCTAAACCCGCCCTTCCAAAGGCTAGAGGTGGCATTTATTCAGTTAATGTAACGTTTGAGTATGGCGTTGGAGGAGGTTATCCAGAATACTTTATTGTCAAGTACAGGGAGAAAAGTAAGATGAATTCATTACTTTTGAGAAGAAGATCACGGCTTTTTGAGTTTTAAACCAGACATATTTTTGCAATTGATCCTACCATCTTCAAAGAATTTGATAAAGTTTTTGAAGTTTTACCCCGTAGTCAATAGAATTGTGAAGTTATCAAATTGTTTCTATCGAAACGATGCAGTATCCCTTTTATGACATCTTCAAAGAAGTTCATTTACAGTTCAAAAGTTCGTGATCTTCTTCAAATATTTTACAGTGCTTTTAGTCAGACCAAATAATATTTTATCAGCAAGTCTGCTGGCATAGCTTTTACTTCCTTAAAGGGGCCATGTCACGATGATTTTGTTGTTTTAGGTCAGATTTTTGCTAAAATCGTTGCTGGTTTTACGTATGCACTTGATGTTCCTGATAAACTGAAATGAAATCTTTTAAAAGAGAGCAACCCATGAGTGTTTTGGTATTTTTTGTTAAGAGAGCATTAAAATTGAAAAGGTTAGCCAACTTTTAAGTTTCAATCCATTTCCATCCTTGCCATCCGTAGCAACAAATGACAGGAAACAGAATAAACATCATAATATAGTCTTAAATAACAAACCTAGACCATTATTTTTGGAATTCAGTTGAGGGCAAAACATAATTGGGATTTTAAAAAGATGTTAAAATTACATAGCCTCTTTAAGTATCTGTGGTAACCCCGAGCTTATTAAAATTTCAGGGTTTCTAAAATAGGTGAGAAATATATCAGTTTATATTTCCTTATAAAATTAACCTACTACCTGACAGTTTGAAGAATCCATGTACCTAGCTTCAATACAGAAGTGCATAAACACCAACCCAGAACACATAACATCTTTTATTCCCGCCAAGAAGATTATAACTCGGGTCGGTGCACTGTTAACTATCAAGAGCCTCTTCTCTTCAATCAGTTCATCAATAAGTTATTTAAACACGTTTCGCCCAGGAGCTAGGAAGTTCGTTCAAAATACGAACGTGTATTCACTCATCAAGAACATTAAAAAACTGATTCAAATTCTTCATTTTCAAGTTCAGACTATTAGCTCTTTGTACATACTCTTGTATATTAAAGGACTCTCAAACCTGATCTGGTTGCATATTAGTTTCAGTCTCCTGACCCTCACTAATAACAAATTAATTTTCGTAATTTCAGGAGGGAGCTTAACTACAATTTAAGCCATTGCTTTTTAGTCAAGCTTCTTCGCCATTTCATTAAGAAACATTAATTTTATTATATTTCATGCATTTGTATATGTTTTGTTATTTTAATTATGGTAAGTTAACTTAAAACTTGACCCCCTCTATCGATTTCTTGTTTTCTTGTTTTAGTTGATTCAGATGGTACAACAACTCCAAGTTCTGCGTTAGATTATAAAGAAAGCCAATGGGTTAACACAAAGGAACAGCGCTGGGTTAAAATCGAAAACCTTCCCATTTCACTTCACGAGTTTAGAACAGTTGGTAGGAATGGTGAAGGAACAAGTGTCTGGAGTGAACCAGTATTGGAACGACCGCTACCTGGTATTCTTGTTGGCAAACGTGAAGCTTCTCCATTTTACGCATCAGGATGGTTTATTGTTCTGGTGGTCATTATTGTTCTTCTGTTGCTTGTCCTCATTATACTGGTTTTAGTGAAGAAACAGCGAGGTGCAAAGTACCCGGGTTAGTTATTGTTTATTAGTTTTTTGTGTACTGTATGTGGCTAAGTTTTCTAACATCTCCGCAGTGGTGAACGTAATTGAAGCAGTGGTGAAAGAAAAGCCTAAAGACTAACGTTCGGGCTTCAACATGATTCCAACTCGTGACGTCTGTACAATCGGTGCAGTGCTTTAACCAACTAGGCTATGAAGCTACAGCTGGGAGAGCAGGTCATTTTAGTGGGCCCACCTTTTATTTTTAGGCTTTCACGGCATTCCAACCTGTGTCCTCTGCATAACCGCTGCATCACTCCATCCAACTGAGCTATGAAGCCACAGCTGGGAGAGCAGGTCATTTTAGTGGGTCCACCTTTTCTTTTCAAGCTTCAACAGGAGTCCAACCGTCCAAGTTAAATTTTTTCTTAAGGGGCCAATCGGCGACCAACTCTAGGTTTGGTCGCTAAGGATTTTTTAGTTGCCAAAATATGTTGTTAACATATTTAAACTCAATCATTAATAATTGTAATTGGTTAATTATTAGTTTGGGTTTAATTATCCAATTCTTTAACACAATTGTTTTTATCGAAGTTTAGTTTCGTAAGTGGTGTTGTGTTACTCACCTTTATTTTAAACTGTTCCATACCAACTTTCACTTTTTGCTTTTCCATTTATTTTAACCCAAAAATATAAATTTATTTACGTCAAGACTGTCTTCCCAGTTTAGCTACACATGTGGTTTTGCAGGTACAAATTGTAAGAAACCAATCGATTGCGTTGTGATTGTATTATCTAACGCTAAGTACAGTTACAAAACTTTAAAAAACACGTCGTAGACCCATAAAAAAGTAAAATTTTAAGTTTGGAAAGCCTGTGGGTTACAAATACACGCACTTGCATCGCCTTGTGCATTATTAAAAATTTTCGTTCATTGTGTTGCTTCCGCGCATGTAAACAAACCAATCACGTGAGTCTTTAACCCTCAAACAAGAAACCGCACTATAAAAGTGTTAGGTCCGCCAACATCTGACACCAATTCCAATTTTGAACCGAGATGGTCGTTAAACTTCTCTCCGAGCGATAACAATAAAGAAATCCATTGGACTACTAAAATAAATCTACTTTAAGTTTTAACTGCTAAAAACTAAAAAT
>JAOBBB020081896.1:0-13679 GCA_025331005.2 Zoanthus gigantus
CAATCATTTCTACTCTTCAAGACAAACAAAATGAATGGTCACTTTATAGGGTTTCATCAACTGGTTCAAAAGTTAGATTGAATAACACAAATCATTTCTACTCTTCAAGGAGAGAAAAAAAGTAAATCGGGCCACTTTATAGACTTTATAACAACTGGCTCAAAAATGTTTGAATGAAAATTGTCAGTTTACCATAATGAAGTCTTGGAGTATCAAAAAATAAAACTGACTCGGTTAAAGAGTACAGGCATGTGTAAAAATTTTACAATCTTATTCTGTTGTTTTTTTCTCAGGAAACGATTAATTAAATAAGCGAATTTTCTTTGCTCGTACCAAACTGAAACTGTTATACTCTATAGCTGTGTTACAAATGTTCTCAGTTCTCTTCATCTAAGGGATAACTATAGATGGTTGGAAAGGTTTGAACGGCAACCAGTTATAAGTAGGCACGCTTGAGTTTGGCACAACAGTTGGAAATGCAGGAGTATTTGAATACGATAGATTACAATGTGGAGTCTGTGATTGGGAGTTGAATTTCAACCCTTGTGAATAAAAGGCCGCTGGAGGTGGCACGTGAACAGCACAGAATGGAACATTCCCATTACTTGACAGTGGATTATCTAATCTTGGTAGGAAAATTGCCTTCCTAGAGTCGTATCCACCGTCTGTGTTGCAGAGTCTTGGGGCTATCGGTTTTTGCCACGTTAATCTCTTTCTAAACTTTGCTCTTCTATTCTTGAACCATACCTGAAGGTGTGAGTTCATTAAATAGTTTAGTTACGAGAAACATACAGATAATAAAGTATTCGGCTTCGGCAGCTATAGAAAAAGCAACAACTAGTTTCTTTTTTAAGATTTCTCTTTTAAAAACTGTCAAAAGAACTTTCATTGAAAAAAAATTAATGTCCAACATGTAAATAAACGCACCTCTATAAATGTATAAAGTGTTCGAAACAAAACAGCTTTGAAAAGATTGTCACGCAAGGATTTTAGATTATCACTAAAGAAGTAAATCAGTATAGATATTTTTCTGTTTTCAAAACTTAATTTTTAGTAAAACGTATACAAATATTGTGAATGTCTTTGTTTTCTTGTTTAGAGTTCGCTTCAAAGAAAGAAAAAAAAGTTGAGTTTCGGGGTAATTAATGTTCTAAACCATGGTACGTTTTTCATTACCAACTTAAAAAATAAAAAAAATTGAACAAAACACAAGAGATTTGTATTATCCTGCTGGGATCATTCTAAGGGCCTTCACAGACAAGGGATTATAGCTATCGATAGCCATTGAATTTCAATGACGATAAAAGGTTAGTTATTCACAATTTATATTTTTTTAAAAAAGATAAAAATATGTGTGCTAACTATCCTATGAGGGGAAAATAATGCAATAAGCTATAAATATAAGCTCCATAACTTAATTTTAATAATTTGGTTTGGTTGTCTATTTATAACTTCAACCGCTCCAAAACGAAGTTTATTGTCTGTCGATAACTAAAATGCCTCGATTGTGGCGGCTGTCAGTATCTTACCTGTATTTTGGCCTCCGGTATGTTTGTCGAAGAAGCTAATCTCTCTCTCATCACAACATCTGGGTAATGCGATTTAGCAAAACTACTCTCGAGGACTCTTAATTGTTGGTGAGTGAAGGAGGTGCGCGTGCGTCGACTTTTCTGACTTGACGAACCACCATGATAATGAGCATCTAGGATAATATCTTAAGCAAACAGTAAATGAATGTCAGTTTATAGCAGGCTCTGTAGGAGGTTAGAAATACAACTGAAATACAAATCTTGGTGTAAGTTCAATATCTGGTGCCATGAGTCTAATAGAAAATCAGGATTTATAATTATGTTAATGGTATAGTCCTTATAGGGGATTTGTACTTTAGTGGAAATTAAGACAGATATCATTATTATTTTTCTCGTAAATCCTTATTACTAGTCAATTTAGTAATGTTGATAAAACAGCTACAAGATATTTCATTCCTATAGATGTTTCCGGCGTTTATTAATCAAACAGAGAAATATTATAAAAATCAGCTACAAGTCTCAGGCAAACACTGATATTGCAAAACTTTTCAGTGCTTGAACCACCCAGTAAACAAATTTCTAAATTATCTAACGGTATTTTATAAGTCTATACTTTATTCAACAATTTAAAGATGTAGAAAATTAGGTCTACATGCATTACTGCATTCGCAGTGTACATTCGTTTTACGTATTAAAAAAAACTAAAATTGAACTTAAAAGGTGTTTCGTACATTTTCGTGTATTCTGCCTGCATGATAAGAATAAGATGCAAATATATGTCAAATTATGTCAAAAGTAGGGTTCTGAAACTTATATATCTACCGTGATTCTGTCCAAATTTTGCGTATTAATCAAACAGAAAAAAAAAGCATTCTGATTGGAGAAAATTGATTTTCCTTAACACCCAAAAGGGAAGGAAAAACATGATTTGACTGAACCGAGAATATCTTCATTTGTAAGTAAGGAAACTTTGAAACTAAAATGGCCCATTCATTCGCTTTATACATTCCCAAACTCATTGGCTAATCGCAATTTCTTTAAAGGCTTCTTTTAACAAATTTATTACAACAAGAAACTATATTTGAGAAAACGGTTAATTTGCGAAATTTGTTTTGAAGATTTGGTTTATTCTATTTACTGAAACAATGGCGTGCAAAGCCAAAATAACGTCATTCTCCGGGTATTCTAAACGATTAGGAATTTGCTAAAAAATTTTAAATCTATTAAGAAAGACTGCACGCTATTCTACTTTAACTGCATCACCTTTGGCGAAAGTCGGAGTATCGCCTATAGATTTGCAAAGATGCGGCATGGTTGAATCGCTTCTTGACATTGATGTTGTTCGTGTTCGGTTTTGTATTATGACACGAATTCAAAAAAGGTTATTTCTAGTGCTGTTGACTTTGTATTCTTACCCTAAAATCACCTGAATTAAACCTTTAATAACATAAATTTATAAATCATAGCCGAGAAGAGAAACTGTTCTAGAAAATAGCACTGGGAGTGTTTTAAAATGTGCAGTGTGAGACTACCTACCAGTCACACTACAAATCACATGTCAACCAAATAAAATCAGACTATTAAAGTTTGCCGGCTGAAAGTTTTGTGTATCTTCCTGTCTTTCTTTATTGATCGATTTTGAATTGAGCTTGGAAGTTACTTAACGTGAGTTACTTAAGCAGTGTGATAAATTACAATCAGCGCCTGTGTTATTTGTCATCTAATCAGGAAGGAAACGACCGCAGTATAACCATTCGATTAGCTTATGGCTCATTCGTTGATTATTCGCTTTGGTGATGTAGGTCAGTGCTACAGAAAACTTGAATAGTTAGCTTCAAAAAAACTTTTGAGTAATTGAACATGTTGTTTAATCAACTCTAGGTTGAAAAGTTTGATGATCGCTGTTGGGAAAGTACAAAGCTGACGTGTTGAGAGTTCAGTAGCCAATTCCTCTGAGTTTTCCCTACAGCGATGATCAAGCTATAGAGTTGATTAACCCACGTATTCTAGAAAACGTTATCATTTTGCAAACTTGTTTTGCAACGAATTAAGTTTGAACAAAGTACGAATACGTGTTGATTCAAATGTAAGCCCTGGCTACCCAAATCCAATCTAGAATTCGGCATTGTATGATGAGTGGCTGCCAGTTCTTCATCTGGCTGTGTTGCTCAATCTATTCAGCATTGTTGTTCTGTTTAATATCGTTTTTCCTTAACATAACTCATCGTTTTTAATTTCATGTTTTTTGGAAAATAGCTTAAGGTTTTTTCGATTTACAAAATGGCAAAGAAACAAACAGCTTTAATTGTGTTTTGTTTCTAACTAGCATGAGATGCATCATTATTTGCAAGCAAGCCAAAATATGCTGAAAACTGTTATTAAACTCTTAAGCTGCTCTATGGGAATATCGAACAACTTCAACAGTTAATTGTTAATATTTTGCACCACCATTTCATGCACGTTCAGAATGAGAAAATTGCTGAATCCTCGAATAGATAGCTGCCCGTACGAGTTCGTATTCGTGTTCACAACTCGTACATTTTAAGCATACAGTTTTAAATCATTGAAACCGCGTGTACCTTCAAAACATGAAAATTAAAAGCATTCAATCAATCTATTTTGTTCATTCTGGCAAGAGATATAGAAAGAAACAAACTTGGCGGGTATTATGTGTTAATACCAATTAACATATTCATTGTGTTTTAAACTACGATAATTGAGGAGGTTTTTGGTGATATATGAACCAATGCCACATCAGAAGAATTTCCGCACCCACAGTTATACACGCAAAACATTTGTACGTGTTTTGTGTCCTCTCGTTGTAATTGGCTTAGAATGTGTGGAGAGTAAGAACATTGTACTTTAGAATGAACATTATAGTTTTTATGGTGTAATTTGTTTAAAATCTAAATTATAAATGTTTGGCAATTTACACAGCTTACTTCCTTTGAATCTCGGTGATAATGGCAATGGCCGAAAATGGTTCTACCCTCAAAATATCATAAACCATAGTTCAGTTCTACTTCGATAAAATTCCATTTGTAGTTCGCATAATATAGTTGTTTTTGATACAGTAACGGGTTTCTTCATCATTAAGAGTACGAATTATTCATCACCTCAAAATGTGGAAAGCCTCAAACCAGAAATGTTTTAAAAAAACAACTTTCACGACCGAAAGTCTAACTATAAGCTTTACAGCCATGTAGTGAAAAGACATTATCTGATCTTTGTGATATTACAAGTAACATGCACTAAATGTGTTTAAAATCCAAAAGTTGCAAAGTTATGGTTCCTAAAAGAGAACTTAACAGCGGATACAAATTACAATTATTAACAAATTTAAACTCCTCACCGCAGTGCCAACAAAGTATGTTCCCTGACAACAAGATCATGCCATTTTTTCATTTTAATATGTCGGTGCTGATTTTATGTTTAGAATCAGCTTGTATCCTCAAAACTCAAACTTGTAACGCTGCTAATACTTTTAATAGTATACCGATGCGTGTAAGAGAGTTTTCATTGGCAAGTGAAAAAATTGAAAAATATGTTAAGCAGCATAACTGAGCATTTTTGAAAGGTGTCACTGAGGTGAAGTGGAATTGTAGTCAACAGTAATGGTTTATTTAGGGTCAATAAGTATTTCTTAATTTGAACCTAAAATTTTCAAAATTGCTTTGGTAATTCTTCTTTTACCATCTTTTTCTTACTTGATATACTATTTATTTTCTCCAACATTAAGCTTCTTTTTACACAAATTCTAGCCAGTTGTGTGCAAAGCAAAATGGTAGCATTTCCAACTGATCAAACTTGCACGATCAAGATGGGTTTGGCTGTTCTGAGTAGTAGTTAAAAATAGAATTAATAATTATTGAAGAAAATATTTTCAAAGATTGCAACTTTATGTATTAGAATTTTAGTGCACTCTATAAACTAAATTACCCGTTACGAAAATCATAACTGTTATTTAATTTCTTGATATAACATTGTTAAAAAAAGGAATGTACAATAAAATCTTGACATATTATAGTTGAAGAAGGAAAGTACGATATAATTTGAAATGAAATAGAAAAGCAAAACAGTTCTGAATTTCAAATTCTTTGATATACTTTATAAGAGGAATATTCTTTGATTGTTGAGCGGGAATGAATGTTTTCAGCAATGAGCAGGAGCATTATGCCTTAAAAAAGAAAGCAAATGCTTAAGAAAGGAGCCCCAATGCAATAATAAAAGGTGTGACCTAATGGAACAAACCTGCAAGTCTCTCAGCTACTGTAAGAGCCCGACTTGTAACTTCACTTTCTTCTTGGCTCTTGGTTGATTTTGGTTTTAGCAAGTTCTCAATAAGGAATGAAGATGACTTGGACTCCATGGTTGTTGACCGTTGTATAGCAAAATAAAGTCCAATAACTCTAAGTTAAGCGTATCGGACCCACCTTTTCCTCCTCTGAAAATATTTTCAGGAAATTCTGTTTCCCGAATCGGACGGATGTGCCGTTGTACGCTTAGGTGTGCGGTCCGCTTGCATTTTGATGGGATCGTATCCATCTGGAAATTGGATTTACAGGATCTAAGATTTCAAAGATAATATTCGGCAAATTCGCTTTTCCTCAGTAACCGAGGAATTCCTTTTATCAGTTCTCATAGTATGTCACAAACAGACATTGGGTGAAAAAACATTTTCGAACTTGGGAGTAAATTCCAACTTTTCTGGTTAAAAATGTCTTGTGTGACGCAACATGGGAAATATATTAGCACATCGTAAAAGAGTGTTTATAAAACCCCTTTGAGTTTATTCGGTCAACCTCAACATTTTAACACCTTCCAAGTCTGTGTTTGAACAACACTTTAACGTTTGTATTTGTAACCCTTTTTTACAAAAGGTAGCTTTCTATATAATGAAAACAGAGGGCGTCTTCATATTTCTTTTCTCGGCTGAGTGTGCCTTGTTCTTATCACGAAGTCTAAACATACAATTCAAACATGCCAACAAACTGCAGTTCTCTTTAGTAAAAAAGGAAACAATCTTTTTTGGTGATAAATTAAAGTTCATATTATATATTAGTTGAAGATTCCAAACATTTTAATGGGTGCTCAATGTAAGTCTTATGCAGTTCTTGTACCATTTTAAAGCGATGATGTTTGAGGGTCAAAAGGCCAGTAATTTTTCATGGTTTAATCGAAGAAAAGAAGGATTCTTTGATAACAGAAGTTGACAGCTCTTGTGATCAAATGTCAGTAAAGGCAGGTTTTCCCTTTCCTCGAGAGATTAGCAATAATATTAGCCTCTCGTACTCAGTGTGTCCTAAAATTTTTCACCTTCTTACCTTAAAGTGTTCTTGACTGCAAGTACAACTGGTGAGTTGAAAAATGCAAGGACTCGTTTAATTCCTCTATGTATCCAAGATCATGTCATTTTCACGCGGTTATTAACTTAATTAAATTAGTGTCACTTTTGATGGATGGAACTTTAATTAGATATCGCTTTGACTTTATCAACCGACCCATACATCAGGCTTTTGTTCCTTAAAATTAATTAAAGAATTCGTATTAAAACATTGATATCAAATTCATCGGATACACATGAAGGAAGTTTTTGATAATGACACTAAATTGCTGCTTAACATAACTTGAACTCATAGGGACTACATGACACGTGAAGATTATGGCCCACTACACCTGCACGTATGTTTACCTGTTTTTAAACGTTTTTAAGCCGTTTTTCAATACTTAATATTTGGGGTATTTTTAGCTAGTGATCATGAGCCAAATTAAAATTGCAGTTCCCTTCGGAACCGCCTTGTTAGTGTTAATGGCAAACACCAACAGCATGGAATGTTGCAAGGACTGCCTGACCTGCTTTTTTACATAAAGCATAAAGTTTCAATAATGTAAATTTAAACATTTTTTTCATTGCAGTGTAAAAATATAAAATAATTGTAGAGTAGTATCCTAGTTGGTATTCTGGTACCACTATGTACAGGTTACAGCATTTATTTTCGGGTTCCAATTTTGCAACTAATGTTAAAATTGTTTTAGGTAAGTTACGTTAAAAAGGAAAAAGAATATAACGAAATCATTATTGTTCAAAGATGGTTTTTGATGTTCAAAATTCGAAAATAGTCTTAACAAATTTCAAGTATATTCATAAAAAGTAGCTCATCATAAAAAAGGCTATATAGGTGCTGGTAAAGTATGAGAAACTACATTGAACACTTAATTTCCTTTTACAAAATATCTCTCATTCAAACGTAGAAAGAGATGAAAAACTTTGACATAATCAAGATCACACTGCCCTTAGTATATTAAAAATGATGTTTATGATTTAGAATGCTTCTAGATTAGTCAATCTTAGTTTTGTAAAGAGAAAGCAGTTTTGAAAGTTGCACGTGAAGGCAATTCATGATGTCACTTTTACTTGTTTCAAGAAACATTGAAAAGTGCTTGTTGTAGACTCCTACGTCAGGATCAGGCAACATCCAAGTTTTGATCAAATGCAGAGTCTTTCAAAAACTGTAATCCGCTATACACTAATACCGCCCTAAAGGAAGACCCCTACCCCGTCAATTGCCCAGATACAGAGTTTTAGGGAATACCTGACACTAAGAGAAATCTCGAGGTATCTTTGTTTTAATCAGTTTGTTTAAACTGATTTCGACGCAAGGAATGTTAACGTTTCTCCATATAAATTGTGCTATGTAAAGCGGAGCAAAATCTTTCGTTTGAAATTCGTTTGCTGACGTTAAACTGAATGTATCTTAACCTACATTTCCACGAGAGTTATGATTTGATTGAGAATTAGAACTAGAAGATGAAATACTAACAAAAGAACTCAACTTAAAGTAACTGGATTAAAATGCATCGTACTTGATAATTTTGAATATACATAAAATCAACTGATTTAATTGACCTTATACCTACAGTGAGTCCGTGGTTATTGAGCTTAGATGAGTGAACATATTGCGTTTCCTGTCAGCCTGTTCAACAATTTATAGTGAAGGCTCTTACTGGTTATATGAATAATATTAAAACTGAGCAAATGAACAAACGATAATGAAGGCAGTCAGCTTTTGACGAAATTGCATGGTAATCATCAAAATAGATAATGTAATTGTTATGAGACTCTGTGGACAACATTTAATTTTTTTTCTGACTTTTTCATTGTTGAAAAAAAACTACGTGTGCTAGAGCAAAACAAAACTGCAGCATTTAAGAAAAACTTATTTTGGCAATGTTTCTTAAATGTAAGTAAATAGAAGACTACGACATAAAGGTTTCTGCACTCAATTTGATAAGGGAGATAGCTAAGTAAAGGACATAAAATCTAAAATGATTTTGTTTAATCTTTTATTACATAATATATTGATTTTCAATCAGACTCTATATTTGCTAAAACAATTTCAATCCTTTATAGATTACAAAAATGCTACAAGACCTGAAAATTATCAGACCATGCTAAATAGCACTTACAACAGATTAACAGGTATGTAATGCATTTAAACTGCTACACGTACACTAGAGAATTTTAAAATCACAAGTTTAAGTTTTCTCGAGATACTTCTTTGTCACGCAATGCTCCTCCCCAAATGGTAAATGTTGCATGACGAGACAAAGACCGGCTGCTTAGCAGAAATGGTTGGTAATCACTAACAATACCAAGATCAGTTTACAGGCATGTTTACCTGATAACAAAGATTGTTATAATCAATGCCATTCATGAGTTTGGCTTTGATTGTAAAACAAGGATACTATTGATGAAATGAAGACTGCTGTCAAAAATTTCTAATTTTGAACAAGTTTTTCCCAAACAATTTAGTCTGAAACAGCCAATTGAAAAGAAAGCAATAAAAGTCGAGTTCTGATCTCAAAAATAAACTTCAAGCAATAGCTTAAATATTGTTAACAACCAATAGAGTACGTGGATGCATGTGTATTAGTTGTAATGGATGTAAGCTATATATGGTAAACCTGATTGGTAATATACACTTCATAGCGGAACTTGTCAAAAGCTGAGTAAATAATTTTGAGATGGTTATTATTCGATTAAATAACGAAACGAGATTTCAAGATTAAACAATAAATAATCATTTTGAAGTATACGTGTTTAAGCTGAGTTAATGATAAATATATATCTTTGATAAGTTTTTTTATGGCCGTTATAACATCAATCTTTCTCGTAATGTCCTTGTAAAATTCCAAATGATGAACTGCAATGATGCATGGTATGCCACGAAGGTCCTGCTAAACCAGTTTGTGTTGAACAACATGGAAATGTACAGCCTATAAATGGAGAATTAGGTTGAGCGATAGGCGACCTCTCTAGCGAACTAACTTGTTGAGATGACGCAATGCCTTGACAGGAGAGATTTGTGCTCCACTGACATGCGTTGAACGGGAGAAGTGGAGTTTCAAACGGGTTAATGATGTTAGGGCTTTTGTCACCATCCTTTTCCTGTTTTCTGTACTTAGCTCGTCTGTTCTTGAACCATACCTAAGGACAAAACAATAAATATTTGAGTTTTTTTTATTTATTTATTTTTTCATGCGAGATACAAGGATAGTTATTCATTATTGATAGGAATCTAACATTGGTTTTAAACGAACGGTACAGCGGATAGTTACCACAGAGAATAAATTAAAAATGATTTGACTTGCCATACACATAAAAAGGTATAACCAATCTTTGTATAGGTAATCATAGAACTTTGAGTTCAATTTGGAATTAATTGCACGAGTGGGTTTTTCAAAAAGTTTCAAAATTACACGAGGCCGTAGATAGAGTGCAATTAATTCCAAATTGAACAAAAAAAGTCGTGTGATTACTTATGAATAAAATACATGCAAAATTTACCTAGGAAAGCACAACGTACTCGCGAGTTCCCGCACTCAAGATATCATGCGGATTGTATTTACAGCGATTGGATGTTCTTTAAACGTAACCCATAGTTACAAATTTTAGACAAGATCGGTTGCTTTACAAATTCCAGTATTGTTTTCTGTCTTGTAAACAGTGAAAAATGTACCTAAAGCAAGCCTCAGACACGGCTATTGAAAATTTTTGAATTTTGTTATTTGCACTGATATTGCAGATTTCTGAAAATTGCACCGCTCTCGACCAATGAGAATCGAGACATTTTTGCATGTATGTTATTATTTAAATAAAACAGCTGAAAGCTTTTGTCTAAAATAGTGCATAGCACCTGTTTGCTCCGGTACCGCTTTATAACAAAGTAAAAAACATGGAATGTCTAAGACGTCAGGATTTTTTTTATATAAAAATGGATGAGACTTATTAACAGACAAAAATGTTTTTGATTCCAGTTTACATACAGTGTTTATCTAATGATACCTGAAGTTGTTAAGTCGACGTTGTTGTCAACCTGTAATGAGCTAAATCAATGTTAAATCCTTTATCAACTAAACAGCAATATATAAGAAAGTAAACCGTAAACAAAAAGTAGAATGTGCTAGACATTCAACTTTAATACTATCCAAAAAAGATAAATAAATAGATGATAGATAGTGGATGGATGGATGGATGGATGGGTGGATGGATGGATGGATGGATGGATGGATGGATGGATGGATGGATGGATGGATGGATGGATTGATAGATGGATAGATTTAAACAGACAGACAGACAGACAGATAGACAGACAGACAGACAGACAGAAAGACAGAAAGACGGTCATGCAGACGGATGGATGGATGGACTGATGTATAGATAGATATATGATGAGATCGATATATTCGTTGAATGGATGGATGTATTGATTTAAATTTGTTAGATATATAAACACGTTTTTGATACCCTCACCTATTCTTCGTCCAATACTAAAAGTTTACTTCAAGATTTCCATTATTTTCAATTAATAAAAGGTAATGTGCTTAGTAATAGTGTATATAATACAAAACGTTCTGGGCTCTAAATTGTTAAACTGTAATTTAACAAATATAGTGAAAAATAACTAGGCCTTGATGAGTATTTCGGCACAAGAAAAAATGTTTTAACCTTTGTGAAGGAAAGATTTTTCGTTTAGTTGTGCAGTTAAGCAGATTGCACATAAGCAGGAGCCATTAGTTTACCAGGATCGAGCGTCCATTTTCCCTATTGGGTTTGTCACCCATCACAGGAGAAAGTGGGTCTATTTTAGAACGTTGCTGAAAGAAAGACCACCGCGTTCAACCAATCAAATGTCATAACATCATGCATTAACATTGTAAGTTTACTACTAGTATAACGGGCGACCTGCGAGCCAGTAAGTGTGGTAACTCATTTGGCTTTATTAAAAAGTTTGCAGTGTTCCAAGGGATACATTAACTATAAATCATGGAATAATTTGGAATGGATTCAGACAGACGAGGATTTCTGGAGTTAGAACTCGGGACGAATCGCGCGCGCGCAATGTCCTAACTATAGCCGCCATTTTTTTCACAGATATCGCAGCCATGGCAACCACTTTCGTGGGAACTTCAAAATCTAAAAATAGACCCACTTTCTCCTATGATGGGAGCCCTGGCTATTTAACAATGGGACCTCGAGGACGAATGGATTACGATTCAACAGCCCATGAGGCCGTAGGCCAAATGGGCTATTCAAACTCGTAGTCCATGAGGCCGAGGGGTCTAATTGTTTTAGTATAAACCTACTAATCGGTCAAAAAAGGATGTATAAATTAAATCATTGATGAAATCCTCTGATACTATAACAAAACGGGGCTCATTACTATTTTGATCCGCAATCTTTTCTCTACTAGTAGGCTATCACAATTAGACCTCTAGTAGAGTAGCCAATCAGAATGCATGATGCATGTTAGACCGTTAGTAGGTTTATACTAAAACAAGATGGACGCTCCTTTTAATGGGTTCCTGACATAAGAGAATTTCAAATAACAGCAAAAAGGAGTTTGCAAAGCTCCAAGAAAATGTTAGTCAGCCTTAAAATATGGTATCATTTTCTCCAATTGGTCTCTATTGTAAAAATATAGATGGCCAACAAACAAATCCAAGATTGGTTTTGCTTTATTTAAATATAGCTCATAAATAAATTAGAACTGCATGAGTATTCAGTTTGCAAATTTACAAGTTTTTTTTTCTAAGCTTGGCTATTTGATTTACTTTCTTGATCCAGTTGATCTAATTGTTTTACAAGTTGTCCATCTTTAATAAATTTCTATTATGTGAATCATACGCCATGCAGGGGCGGATCCCAACATTTAGGAGCCCACGTTTTTGCATGAAAAAACAATAAAAAGAAAAACAATATACTCTAGTGCAACCACAAAAGGGAGGCGCTGTACCTTTTGATGAGCCACATATGTAATTCCGCCTCTCAACGCGGTATTGGTAAATATAAACTATTAGCTGATACGTAAAGTAGAAACCTCACAAGAAATGTAATGGCGTTAAGCTTACTCTAAGAAGGTTTCATTATCAGATTAGCAAGTGCCACCGGTAGATGGAAGCCTTCAATGCCGACACGCATCAAACTACAGCTTGGAGTTGATTGGTTATATCTAGTTAAAAAGACATAGGCCGATGAAAACAGGAAATGTTTTCAAGATTTTACATTCAGATAGAAAACCTGACTGAAATTTTTTGGAAATATTCCAGTGGCAAGATGATGTTCGAACCATTTTTTTTATTTGCCAATTAACCAAAGTCATTTTCACAACAACAACAACAACAAAAAATGACGCCTCAAGGTTTATTTGAGTGATTTCAACTCTATAAAATGGCTTTTTGTTAACTGAGTACTTGTTAGATTCCTGTTTACATTAAGTCTATACTGAACATTGATGTGTTTGGCAGTTCCAAAGTTTGAAAACAAACTGTAAAGGAACTTTACAAAGCTCTATTTCAAACTGAGACAAAATATATATTCATGAAGAATTTTAATTTTGCAACGTTTGAGCAAATTTCTGTTCATTCACTTCATTCAGTTTGTTATCATAAACAGAATTGAGTTGCATCTTCACTAAATCTTGACCCTAATTTGGCATGGCTAGTCTGGGCGGGTCAGATTTTTTAAAATATTTATTTACAATTTTCTAGTTACAAACAATTTGATACATATCTTCTTTACACCATACAGTCTACACAGCTCTTGCACCAGCTCGGCCTCAAATGATCTACCCTGGTCTGAGTGGATCC
>JAOBBB020081975.1:0-13678 GCA_025331005.2 Zoanthus gigantus
TAAATAACCATGCAATTGTAATTAGCTTCACTTAAAACTGAAGATGGCTTTATGAAAGTCGAAACATGTTTTTGAAAGTCAAAAGTGTTGTGTTGTTTTTAAAACTGAGTACCAATCCAAGTGCAAGTTCATCTGAAGAGACGAGTTTAGGGACAAAAGCTCCCAAAACCAGAATGGTACACCTGAGATTGATGCAATTCAACAAGATCAAGAACAAATTTGTTTCAGTACGTTATGCTAGAGGAGGTGGAAGCCGCATTTGGGACGTGCTACCCAATACAACAAAACAAGAGTTGATTGAGAGGGATAAAGATGTATTTTTTGAAGATGGTGTTTCGCCAGTCGGAAAAGCTTTTTGATTTTAATTTTGATCTGGCTAATTTTAAAGGAGAAGTTATAACTACTCTTAGAGACAGTAATTGGATGGAAAAGCCCTTTACCATTCAAGCATATTTTGAAATAGGGTTCAGTTATATCTTACATGCAAGCCCTGTGAAGACTCTGATGATGAAATGCTCATGACTAGTGCATTTGGACCTTCATCGAGCAACAGTCAGTCATCTACAAATCCAGAAGACAAAGGCAAGACCTGGCGTCCGCATTTGAATGCCAAACCTGAGAGTGACCGGAAACTCAGAATGGAACAGGATAAAGATTATCAAAAATGTCTGGAGGTGGATAAGGGAAAGCAAGCAGCTTTAAAGTGCTACTGTCTTGAAAAATTCATATGCCAAATTTTACAAAAATCTGTTAGTTTAGAGTATTAATAACTAGGAAATAACTTTTTACCGCATTAAAATCGCTTTTATCGTCTCGGAAAACGAACGCGAAAATGGCCATTTTGATATGGTAAGTGTCCCACTGTCGATCCTCAATTAAATATGCGTGTGACGTCACATGGTTTATACATCCAGCTGACTAGCTCAGTAAAGCAGAATAAGCATGGCATCACGAACTGGTAAAGGCAAGACTTGCGTGGCCGGTGGCCCAGGAATGATTAGCTGTACAAATAATAGCTATACTCCTGGGGTTTCTATGCATATCTTCCCGAAAGATAAAAAAGTAAGGCAGAAATGGGTGAAGTTCGTACAGATACATAGACCAGATTTTCAGGCAAATGATCACAGTGCGCTTTGCTCTATGCATTTTGAAAGCAACTGCTATACTCGCCTGAAGCTAAGTTCTCTTTTACCTGATGAAAGCGAGAGTAGCTCCAATGATGGTAACCGCCGGGAAAAAAGAATTTTAATTAGAGGGTCACTTCCAAGCATTCAGTGCGCCAACACAATGCCTGAGAAGAAAGCCAGCGAACGCGACCGCAGAAGATCAAAAGCAGTAAGTATCAAATTAGTCTTATGTTGTAGTTTGAGAGACAATAGTAGTCCTTTTTCAAGCTATAATTAAAGTGATACGAAAAAGTGCTTAATGCAAAACGCTTTTAATAACATTTGTTAGAATAATATATTTTAAAATGTGTAAAAAAAAAAACTCAAAATAAAGAACAAGAACGATCACAGGAAGTTAAGGAATGTGTTATTAGCTTCTTTCTATTTTTAAAATTTCAATGTTTATAGCATATTGAACGTTGCAATTTAAAGGTGAACGTATTGTCTGAATTAACGACATTGTTTGGAACAGTATTACCTGCATTAACTTGCTCTTTTATTTTTGTAACAATTACAGAGTTTGCGAGAAGTCCAGCGTGAAGCGGCATCTCAGATGACGAATTTGTCGGAAACCAGCTTACGTGAAAAGGATGAAAAAATCCAAAGTAGTTCTTCAACGAGTTGTATTAGCGAGTTAGTAGAAGACCAAACAGAAGGTTACGCGGACGAGGGAGATCTTGACAAAGGAATTCAAGTGAAACCTGTTCTGAAATCTGTAAAATCTCAGGCTGCTAGGACAAAACTTTGCGCGTGCATTCAGTGTGCGAAACTGAAATCTGAAATAAGATCGCTGAGAAAAAAGAACAAGAGGTTGCGGTCTCAGAGACAAAAGTGGAAAGAAATGGCACAGGGAGATGAAGTAAGTATTATAACTTTATGAAAATATCCCAATTCCTCGTCTGTTTTCTTGCCGTTGTAATTTCGCATCACTTTGATCCATCGAAAAAAAATTAAGTGGAATTTGACAGTTATTATTGACTGTGTAATACAGTAGTAATAGTGCGCGGGGTTGTTGTCAATGAACTTTAATTTTCCCGGTAAAATATTTTTTTTCTTTCGCCCATGGACTTCGCGAAATTTTTCATTATAGTCGAGGAGAATGATTGAAAAAAATGTTTTTTATGTTTTCATATTTAGATTTGTATAACTTTGAATTTATAAGGTTTTTAGATATTTGAAGTTACGTGAATTAATGTTTGTTCCGCGTGTACTGTTTATAGACGGAGATAAAAAGAAAAATAGAAAGGGCTTCATTGATTGCAAAGTAATTCTATGTTATAAGCTCCCTTTTTTATTCTTTTGTTAGGATGACCTAAGTAGTGAGAACTTTAGTGAAGAAAATGAAGGAGACAAAGAAGTAGATTGTGACGAATACGAAGAAGAGGAAAGTAGGGAAGGTAATGAAAGCACTGTGGAAGATGACGAGGATTTAAATTGGTATCGTGAACTGGAAGAGGAGGAGGAGGATGGTGATGATGATGAAAAAAAGGATAACGCATCAAGTAAAACTATCATGTAAGTTTTTAATTTTATTTTGATGAAATAAATTGATAAAAATTTAGGTCATGAATAGGATTATTTAATTCTGCAATCAATTAAAATCCATTAACTTTTACATTCTGTAACATGAAATTAAAGTGCTTTTTCTTTTCACTTATATCTGAATTCATTATACCAATTTTGTCAAGTCTGACAAAAACATTTTTGAAACGGTTTATAAAAAATATATTAATTTATAGCACTCGCTAATGTTAACAGAAAATGGTCATTTGGACAGAGAATACACTTTAGTGAACTATACTTTCCAAAAGATTTAGTACAATAGTGAGAAATTTTTGAAAATTGTTCTGGAATATTGGTATTAATTATTAACAGAAATTTTGACTGAAACCATCAGTCTTCATCAGTCAAAACGTGTGTTAAAAATTAACACCAAAATTCAAGAAATGAAATTTAAATATTTTCACTTGAATTGAATCTGGATGATTAACAACATTCACTTTCACTTAAGTACTATACTTACCATATTAGTCTCAGAGAGGGCCTTTAGGTTATAGATTACCTACTTGAAAAAACTCTTTATCTTTATATCATAAATTATAATTTTATACTTATTATGTACACTTTCTTTTACAATTTTTAGATTTGACAAGGATGACCCCCATCAGACTGAGCCAAAATTCATTGTGTTCTATACAAGTCTCCTTGCCATTTTCTCTATGTTCTGTTTTAAATGTAGAGATGAAAAACCAAAGGTCTCCATGAAGAAGAATGGTACCATGGTGACAGTCTCACAGACGTGTAGAAATTGTGGGCCAGATTCCTTTACATGGAGATCACAGCCATTGATACTTGGTCGATACCCTGCAGGGAACGTAATGTTAAGCTTTGCCATTCTGATGGCTGGGGCATCAATAAGTAAAGTACTGCTAGTGCTTAAGCACATGGGAGTTATAATTTATAATGCTCGGCAGTATTTCACTCACCAGAAAAAGTTCCTTTTCCCTGCCTTGTTACAATACTGGGAAAGTTACAGAAATACTTTAGTGAATGAGATAAAAGGAAAGAAAGATGCAGTATGGGCTGGTGATGGCAGGTTCGATTCGATGGGGCACTCTGCTAAATATGGTGCCTATACCATGTTCTGTCATGCAGTGAACAAGATTGTTCATTTTGAGTTGGTTCAAGTATGTGGCATCACCCTCAAAAATACAATTTGCATTCTAAAACTGATTAAGAAAATATGGATTACTTACTAATGATAACAAGTCTAACATACATATAACATATATTCTACCTAGAATTCCAGTTTTCTGAAATAAAATGTGTTGTATCTAACTAACAAAATTTCTTCAAATTATTCAGTTTTGTGTTGGAAAATTTAGAAATTGAACTTACACTTTAAGATTGGTTGAGTTTTCAATTTGTCACATGACTGTTATTTTTGGGAACAATTGTTCATTCAATATTAAGTTAGCAGTAGCATAAAAATCCTTAAGGTTGTGTATAGAAACTTCAACTAAACTCAGCATATAAGGGAGATTGAATGTCATTATTTTCATGAAATTAAATGATTATTTTATATCATTTTCAAACAGTCAAACCAGGTGAAGAGCAGTAATGAAATGGAACTGAAAGGGGCACAAGATAGTTTCAACTTTCTTAAAGCTGCAGGGTTGGCCATACCCATATTTATTTCTGACAGACACCGCTCCATTGCCAAGTGGATAAGGGAGAACCAGCCAGAAACCAATCATTTTTTTGACATCTGGCATGTAGCAAAGTCAGTAACAAAGCAGCTATTAAAGGCTGGCAAAGAAAGTGGCTGTGAACTCCTTGTCAAGTGGCAAAAATCCATAAAAAACCACCTACACTGGTGTGCCACCTCTACCAGGCTTGGGTTCGGGGAGCTGATATTGGCAAAGTGGAAGTCTATTACCAGGCATGTCTGCAATGAACATGACAGTCACCCAGATCCATTGTTTACAAAGTGTGCTCATGGAAGCCTATCAAAAAGATTGTGGATAAAAAAGGGCAAGTTCTGTACATATTAATGTAGATTGCTAATTTTACTATATGGGGACCCCATATCATGGTTCATTTGCAGATCTCATTTGGAACTTTACTGGCACCTAACTATCAAATACTTATTTTTGCTTTAGCTTAAACTTATTTTCTTTAATTCAACATACTTCTTTGGGAGGTACAAGTTGGCATTGATATAATGACTTTAGTTGAAATATTTTATATATTTATTCTTGGACTTTTAGGAACACATGTACATAACAAGCTGAAACAAATATTGATGAAACCTAGCCTATTAAATGACATCAAAAGGTTATCAAGCGAGGACCAAACAAGCTGCCTCGAAGGTTTTCACTCAACCCTCAATCAGTTCCACCCTAAAATGCTGTGTTTCTCCTGGCTTGGCACTTACTGCAGGTAGACAGTATCTTTCAGGAGTATAAAACAGTTTGATTTGAACTCGATCTAGTTTTTTCCTTAAAAGTTACAAAATCTTAAAACTTTATATCATGTTAATTTTTAACTTTTCTGAGTCTTCAGTCTTTTCCTGTGCATTACTCTGAAAACAATTCAATCTAGAATATTTTTTCTAGGCACATCTTGGCTAGTCTGCATTTCAATGAAAACTTACTTAGGGAACCCCAAAGAACAAAAGATGGCAAAGATCTCCTGTTAGTAACATACCCCAAATACAAATTCGGAGAGGAGGTTGTCCGAGAAATAAGAGTTCCACCAACATACAGTAAGTAGGGTAATTGCTTAACCCACAAAACCTAGTTTTCTTGTATTCCAATTGTATTATAGACTGATGGAATTAAGTAACTGTCACAAACAGTTTTTGTCACAAACATATTTTACTCTAGAATATGTGGATGAATTGAGAGATTTGGTGTTTAACATGAACGAAGGAGAAAGGGATGCCATCCTCAAAAGATATGAAAACAAAACTCCAGCATTTCTGAACACACAGTTTGCAGAAAAACGAAGTAAAGCAGAAGCAGTTGAAAACTACAAAAAGAGAAAACAACAAGAAATGACTCTTTTTCCACCTGGTAAGTTATCAGAGGAAACTGATATTTTTAATCATTTATTGAAATTATTTAAAAAAAAACTTGAATTATTTTAAAAAAAAACTTGAAAAATGACATTTCTTCCCATATTTCTATTCAAGTTTTTTTTAAATAATTCAAGTTTTTTTTAAAAACTTGAAAAATGTTTGTGGTAGTAAAATTACAACACAGCCAATGTACTGTAAATGTCATGTTTTGAGCCCCATTTATTTTTGTGTACCAAAATTCCTCTTAAAGCTAACTAACAATATAATTTTTAGTGCTTATGCATTCATTAATAGTCAAAAAAGGTATTAATTTTTTTTATTCTTATTCTCATTCTTGCTATGCAATGAATCGAGCGAGATGGAGAGTGGGAGTGGGAGATATTGCTGGTAGAGTGGGGTAAATCCGGCCGGCCACCCTTGTTTACAGAAGAAATTTGAAAGTTAATTTGAAAGTTTTAATAACTATAAATTGTTACCTGCTGATCAAGTTTTATAAAAAAAAGCAGTCATGCAAAAACTGGTAGGCTGTCAACTGGTATTTTAGATGAATACTAAACAGAAAACCAGCTAGAGACACATGACACTTCTTCTTCAATAATTTATAGATACTCAGAGAATGGTCAAAGCTATTGGTATTTTAAATGCTATTTTTTATTTTCCTTACTTGGTTTTTATCCCCCTTGATATGGCCAGGTGAAATTAAATTGAGTGCACAAGTATTAAAAAAGAAACAAATGTAGAAATAATTGAAATTGGACACTATAAAAAGAGAAAAAATAATATTTATGGGTTTTTTTTTGCAGTGGAAATTCAAAATGAACTACAGATATCACAAAGCAACGAGTGCCACCAGCCTGCTAAGAAAAAAAGAAAAGCCCCTATCTGTAGGAAGTGCAAGAAACCTATGAAGAACCACTCAAAAGACAACTGTTTTCCTTCTAGTGACACATGAATATACTAAATTTGTCATTATCATGGATATTGAAATCTCCACTAAATAATAAGCTCTAATGACATTATCACTTATTCTAAGTAATTTGCAAATGCATCCAAAAATATACTTGTTGTGATTAGATGTTTAACAGAATACAATCCTGTAAATAATGTGATTTCTTTAGTTTGCAAGAGCCAGTCAATTAGCGACCCATTTAGAATATTTAAAGGACATTTCTTCTCATATTTCAATTCAAGTTTTTTATTTAAGTCAGTCCATAAACCAACCCCTTTTCTGAAATCAAATTTCAATTTTCCTAAAAAATAATGTGATTTGCCTTTTAGAACTGTTTTGAAGAAAAATGTTTGTGGTAGTCAAATTACAAAACAGCCAATGTACTGTAAATGTCATGTTTTGAGCCCCATTTATTTTTGTGTACCCAAATTCCTCTTAAATATAGAGTATTTTAAATTACTATAGTTTGAAGCTTATAAATGAAAAAATATTTTATAATTTCTCCTACAATATTCATTCAACATTGTTTGTAATAAATGAAATAAAGAGCTTGTTATTTATATCCTCACTACAGGTAAAGGATATTTGAAGTGGCCTATTTTGAAAGTACTGTTCTCATTTTATTGTAGCTGAAAAACAGAAAATTTTTCCAACAATAACAATGATTTAAAAAAATTTGTATGCAAGAAAATATCTACCTTCTACAAAAAAATTGTTATTTAGAACAAGGTGTTCTTAAAACCAACAATTTATTAAAAATTAACGAATAAATCTGAGTGGTTCGTGTTAGAGTGTCAATTATTATGTTGGAGCTTGCCTTTGCTCTGCAGAGCTATATCCTCTGGTAGAAGCAGTCCTATATTGAAGCCTCATTTTATTATAAATACAGGAAGGTAGTGGTCTAGTTGTGTTCCAACCGAGTGACCCAAAAATCCAACGTACCAGGAATCGGTAAGCAGTGGCCCGGTAACTCCTGCAGTTTACAACAGAGAAAAAAACATATTACATTTTGCGTAATGTTATCCTCAAGTCAAGCCATTAAGTTTCCAACACGTTTTTAACATTTTGAAGTTAAAAAATAAATATAAACGAGAAAAATAATTGTTTTAAGAACTCGAAATCTCACAATTTAACAAACAGCAATGGTGCATCGAACAAGAGTTTCATTAAAATAAAAATAGCCGATTTGGATATAAAATGCAAACATAAATTAAAACACTTACTCATTTTTCTCATTTCGCGTCCCTCGACTCGGAAACTTGTAACTTCGGCCCCTCTTGTCCTTCATCATCCCACAAACTTGTTCTAGAACAGTAGCATTACACAGTGCATCGAAGTCAGGATGATCGATTACGCAAGCACTTTCGACTCCCTCAAATGAAAGTTTTGCCATTATTTCTCCCACTTCCTTGCAACATCTATACTCCTGGATGTTACTTAACAAGTTTGTATCACACTTTCGGCATTTGCACCTAAAGTTGGGATAATTTTTTGAAAACAAAGTTAAACGTTGCATAAAAACTAAAAAGACATAAAAATACAATACAACAGCAGTTTCTGACAACGTTGTGATTTCACGATACACAGGACTTTTTTCGATCTAATGCTTAAAGATTAGATCTTTTTCTTACCAGGTTTCAATATTTACTTGACCTTGAAATCTTGATTGTAGAATTGCTAGCGTTAACCCATCTTCATCTTCATTTGGCTCTTCATAATTTTCGGGCGCAATAGGCTCGAATCGATATGGCTCAACTACACCGCCAACAGCACCAAAGTCTTCTTCAAAATCACTTTCTATTTCTCCAGAGTAACTGGAGGTTGAAGACGAATCTAAATCTTCTGTTGTTGACATTTTTTATTCCTTACAATGAAGAGGACAATGATTTGCAGTTTTTGCTGCAAGTAAGAGCGGAAAAGCACACAAACACTGAGTCGTATAAACCATGTGACATCACTAAGGTAGGTAGCCGCTGAGTTTCGCGGGCTCATTATTTCGGAATTTGGCACACTTAGGTAGCGACTTTGAAGCCGTGTTTTAGCCACTTCTTGATGTTTTTAAAGTGAAAAAATATTATTTCCTGATCATTTAATATCTAAACAGATAATTTATGACAAAATTTTGAAAACGAATTTTTCGCCACAGTAGCACTTTAAAGGGAAAAATTCTGAAAGTTACACAATTTGAGGAACTGCGGTCTGTAAAGGCTGCTAGAGTTCCAGACGAACCCAAAAGTGGCTCTTCGCGAGTTTTTATAGTTGTACAACATCCCTTTCAGGGCAGAGTGACGCGTTTCTTCTCAGCAACAGAAATAATGGTGGCCGTGTACGATTGGTTAGGCTCCTTAGATTTACACCCACAGTATTTCAGTTTACATGTGCATCCTGCAACTCAGATTTCACCTGAAGAGAGCATCTGCGTTTATGAAGGTAAATTATTTATAGTAAAATTAGCCTCTAGTTATAGTTTACATGCAATTGGTAGCTTATTGCTTGACACAGTCCACCAGTCCTATTAAACCGTGCTGGGAGATCAATCTTTCTGTGATCGAGGCAAGCACCTACATTGGCAGCCTGTTGATTTGTTGCTTGATTGAAAGTTAAGAAATTTTCAAAACTATTTAAAGATTCTAGAAAAAACCTTAGTTTTTAGATGATTTTATTGAACTACATGGGATTCAGCCCAAACTGGGAATAATTTTTAACGTATGTTGGGTTGCAATTTTGATTTGCATTTATACTTTTTAACGTTTTTTCGCTTAACTATTTCTTTGCTTTTATCACGCATTTTTCTTATATGTATATGAACAGTTCTCATATTTTTACTGACATATGTTTAATTGTTTTGTGCCGTATCAGTAAAGTCCATTTTGTCATCTCGTCATGCACATAAATAGGTGTCTAATTCTTTAGCCAAGGGTTGATGAGACTAATTTGCCTCTCAATTTCACTAACAATCAAACAATGTGTGTTTAAGAAAGAATATAAGTCGAACTAAAGCAAATTAAACTAGATAACAAGCTACGACTAAAAATTTTACCTGAACCAAGAAAATGAAACTGTGCATGAATTAAAAGTTCTTTTTTTATTATTATGGAATTAAGGTGTGGTCATGTACCTGAGGACCTTAGATGAACCTCTTTCTTTTAGCACAAGCTCTCCAGATATCACTTTTAAAGGATTTGGTACTGCTACTTCTTTGGATGAACTTGCCACTGATGATCTAGGTTGTGAAAATACCATACCACTGGCTCTAGATCCAGTAACGGAATATGTGCCCCAGCAAATAATGGAGTTGGATGAAGAAAGGTATTCGAAGAACTTAAACGTTTTATAGAATTTCTCTCTTCATAGCTACGTAACGGGCCTTTTATTGTTTTGCCCTATACGCCGATCACTGTTTTGAGTTGATATGTGCATTATTCTTAATAAAATAGGTTTGAAAAGGTCTTTGAATTTCAACAAAAATCTTCTAAGTTTAGAATCTTTTTTAAAAGAGTTATTTTATAATTGTAGATCGACATTGCAACAGCAACCCGAACGTCAGCCAGAAGGTACGCACATGATATTATTACAAAAATTTTACGGTTACATAACACCTTTTACGAACCCTCGCGGATAAATATATTGTACGTATACGCTTACTTTTTATAAATGCTCCAGGCGTCTGGTGTTTAATTCTGTTAGCCCGATAAATGTAGTTTTTGTGCCTGTAGTAAGTTCTTTCACATTGTTTTTATGGCACCCAATGCACGTGGCGCGCTTATAGTGAGTTTGCACGCACCCTGCCGTGACGTCACTAAAATTTAATGTCCGCCGTGTTGGAGGAGTGTAATGGTAAGCACATGCATTAGTATTCTAAAGTTTCTTCGCGATTAAGCACAAAATGCCGACCTTTTGCCTTGTTTTGAACTGCGCTAATGACAACTTAAAAAGCAAAGATCTTAGTTTCTGTCGAGTACCTAAAGTTATTAGAAATCAAGGGAAAGAAATGGAGATTTTAACATCGGAACGCAGACGAAAATGGCTGTCCGCCATAAGCAGACAAGACTTGACCGACAAAATACTTCGAAATGATCGGGTATGTGGGGAACATTTTCATTCAGGAAAGGCAGCTCCTTCATGGGATAAGTTTAATGTTGATTGGGTTCCTTCGCTTAACATGGGGCACCAGAAATACACGACCGACGAAGCATCGCTTCACCGTTTTCGGACGAGTGGGTCGAATTCGACCCCACCAAAGAAAAATTGCTTTTCCTTCCCCTGTACGGGTAGATTTTTCCTCTATGAGGCTGCAATGCAGAGAAAAACTATACAGCGGTTTTCCAAGTGTAAACAATCGAGTTTGTGGCGTTTTTCTCTGGATTTACAAGAATAAATATCACTTTTATTTCGGTTTTACCGCTCGCGTGTTTGTTTACATTTTGTGAAAAGTCATGGCGTTAAATTATTTCAATACCGAGGAGGTTTTAGAGCTGTTTTTAAGGGATGGAAGTGATCTTCAGGACGAAGAAATTTTAGAAGATTATTCTGAAGATCAGGAGAATGAGAGCGATCGTGAAAGTTTATCTTTCCCTTTGCAAAATGAAAGTTTTTCCGAAGGAGCAATTCAACCTTTACCTCCATGCGACAGGCCTTCGTTGCTACAAGAAGAGGTAAGAGCCAAGAGTTCGATGTTTATGTTCTTTTGTTTTCTCCAAGACCATGACCAAGTCTGAATATTATATTTAACTTTTAGTTTTATGAGAGGGAGAGTTTCTCAGTTTGATTCGAGGCTGAAAATTTTGTCTCAAGAGCGCAAGCAGTTATCTATTTCACAACGTATACCACAATATACAACCACGTGTTATTTTCGCTGGAGAATCTCATATAAGGTTTCTTTTCTATAAAGGATGATTTAGGCCCTTCATCTTCAGATGTATCCCTTCAATTTGTTTGTGAAAGCGACACACAAACCGTTGTGCATGTTCAGGCACCTTCCTCAGCCTTGCGAAAAACCTTTTTAGCAAGCCCAGCTGATCATGGAGCTCTAGCCAGACGAGCAAGTAGAGCTCCAGCAAGACAAACAGCAGTTTCAGCCAGAGCAACAGTAAACACAGCTACAAGTAATAACTTTGTATGGAGAAATTTTCCTGGCATCGAGGAAAACCCAAATGGACAAAAAAGTTTTCTTGGTGACACAGGGCCATCAAGAGAAGCTTCAATTTTTTCATTGATGAGAATGTTATTGAAAGCTTTTGTATTGAAACAAACAGCTATGCAAACCAAAATAGTGTTGCTGGTTTTCAAGAGGTTGGGCTAAAGGAAATGTTGGCTTTTGTAGCTATGAACATTGCAATGGGTATTGTAAATACCTCAGATGTAAAAGATTTTTGGTCTACAGACCCAATCCTTTCCCATCCCTGGTTCCCTTCTGTGATGAGCAGGGACAGATTCCTTCAAATCCTCTACTGCCTTCATCTAAATAACAATCAAAGTAATCCTGGAAATGATAAACTTTTCAAAGTAAGGCCACTGCTTGATCATATTGTAAAGCAATGCAGAAAACACTACAAGCCCAGCTGCGAAATATCAATTGATGAGCAGATGATTGGCACTAAGAGTAGAGTTGGCTTCCGTCAGTACATGCCAATGAAACCTACTGCCAAGTGGGGAATAAAGGTGTGGGTAGTGGCTGATGCAGTTCTTGGATACTGTTGCAACCTCCAGATTTACACCGGCAAGGAAAATAATAGTATAGAGAAAGGGTTAGCCAGCAGAGTGGTAAAAGATCTAATGACTATCAGGGGCTTGGTCATCATCTCTATGTTGACAACTTTTACACTTCTCCCCAATTATTTAAAGATCTTTTAGAGGCTGGCACCCTTGCATGTGGGACAATAAGAAGCAACAGAAAGAATTTTTCTGTAGCAGCCATAGCAAATGTTGACCGGTATGGGTCAGTGTTTTCTAAAGCCAACATGAGACAGGGGTACATGACAGCAGGACACTGGAAAGACAAAAGGGATGTTTTTGCACTGTCTACTATCCATGGTAATGCTGTTGGTGATGATGCTCCACATAAGCCAAAACTTATCTGCGAATACAACCAACACATGGGTGGGGTGGATTACAATGACCAGCTGCTCGTTTACTTTGTCCTTGGGCGGACAACTATGAAGTGGTGGAAGAGAGTGTTTTGCGACTGATTGAGATGTCTTTAGTGAATACCCATCTTCTCTATAAACTGAAACCTGGAAATGAGGCAGTCAACCAGAAGCAGTTTAGACTTAATTTATGCCATTCTCTTGTTCATCCACTATCTACTTTGAGAGAGAACCCAGGTGCAAGACCTGTCAAGGGACCGGGTCGCCCTCCAATTCCCAGTGATCGGTTGAAAGGAAAGCATTTCGGGCAGAGGGCAAAGAAGAGAAGGTGCAAAATTTGTGCTTACACCAGAAATAAACAAGGAAATCTAAAGCACACAAAAACAAATTTCTACTGTGCAAAATGTGATGTGCACCTTTGTGAGCATCCCTGTTTTAAAAAGTGGCACACTCAATCGAAACTTCGATAGGCTAAATACAGCTTGCTTTTTTGCCTAGAATCACTGACGGTGCTCTTGCTAAAACATTGTTTATTGTGTTTTCTACAGTGAATATTAAGGTAAAGTTGATTAATAAAGTGACCTTTGTCGTATCTAATTGTAAACAAGTTTTAACTTGTCCAGAGATTTTACCAATACCCCTTATAGTCATATAATTTTGTAGAATTTAGCCTTAATTTCTTAATGGTTGTGCAAAATAAGATCCTTATGAAGTGTTCTTTATAATAATATAAACATTGCTTAGAAAAATTTATGAAACTTCTTGAAAAAAGTGGTGAAAATCTGAAATTTATGATTTTTATTGCTAATTTGCATAAATTTGCATAATTGTTAGTCACCATCACCATGGAGATAGGCACTAATTATTTTTTATTTATTTTTTAATCAATAAATGT
>JAOBBB020082056.1:0-13676 GCA_025331005.2 Zoanthus gigantus
GCCGTATAGCTTTATTTTTTATATCTGTATGCATTGTCCCGCCTCGAATAGCCTTGCTAGCTGCGGGCAATACTTTTTTGTAAGTTATTTGTTAATTAATAAAGTTTTGTTGTTGTTGTTGTTGTTGTTGTTTTGTTGTTGTTGTTGTTATTGTTTGGATGATGATGATGATGATAAGGATGATGGTGATGATGATGATGATGGATGATGATGATGATGATGGATGATGATGATGATGATGATGATGGTGATGATGGTGATGATGATGATGATGATGATGATGATGATGATGATGGATAATGATGATTGTGATGATTGTGATGATGATGATGATGATGATGATGGTGATGATGATGATGGTGATGATAATGATGATGATGATGATGGTGATGATGATGATGGATGATGATGGTGATGATGATGATGGATGATGATAATGGATGATGGTGATGATGATGATGATGATGATGATGATGATGATGATGATGATGGATGATGGTGATGATGATGATGATGATGATGATGATGATGATGGATGATGATGATGATGATGATGATGATGATGATGATGATGGATGATGATGATGATGGATGATGATGATGATGGATGATGATGATGATGGATGATGATGATGATGATGATGATGATGATGATGATGGATGATGATGATGATGATGATGATGGATGATGATGATGATGATGATGATGATGATGATGATGGATGATGATGATGATGATGATGGATGATGATGATGGATGATGATGATGATGATGATGATGATGATGGATGATGATGATGATGGATGATGATGATGATGATGATGATGGATAATGATGATTGTGATGATTGTGATGATGATGATGATGATGATGGTGATGATGATGATGGTGATGATAATGATGATGATGATGGTGATGATGATGATGGATGATGATGGTGATGATGACGATGGTTGATGATAATGGATGATGGTGATGATGATGATGATGATGATGATGATGATGATGGTGATGATAATGATGATGATGATGGTGATGATGATGATGGATGATGATGGTGATGATGATGATGGATGATGATAATGGATGATGGTGATGATGATGATGATGATGATGATGATGGTGATGGTGGTGGTAGTGGTGGTGGTGGTGATGGTGATGGTGACGGTGGTGACGATGATGATGATGATGATGATGATCGTGATGGTGATGATGATAATGATGATGATGATGATGATAATGGTGATGATGATGGTGATGATGATGTTGGATGATAATGATGATGGTGATGATAAGGATGATTATGATGATGATGATGATGGATGATGATGGCGATGATGATGAGGATGGTGATGATGATGATGGTGATGGTGATGATGGATGATGATGATGATGGTGATGATGATGTTGGATGATGATGATGATGATGATTAGGATGATGATGATGATGGTGATAGTGATGGTGATGATGATAACGATGATCATGATGGTGGTGCTTGTGATTATGATGATGATGATGATGATGATGATGGTGATGAAGACAATGAGGACGACGATGATGATAATGACGATGTCAAAATGTTTTTAGTTGTGTAAATGAAGGACATAATTAGTGAGTTTCAGACTTTCGTTGAAAACTCAGAGCTTGGCTAATTTTCTTTAGAAAAAAAGAAAGTGTTCGAAGAAAAACCCTCGGAGTCATTTTAAGATCAGCCATATCTCAGTCCATGCATATACAAGACCCTAAGCTCAAACCCGGCCATTGAGGAGAGAGGCATGGGTTCTAAATAGGCAACCACTCTCACTGGACGAAAAAGCCATTCGGGTTGGCGATATGATCTGATATCCAAAAAGAGAATCAGTCCAACCCATCCTTAATAAAACTGCTACCCAATTTACCACTATATCCGATTACTTTTTTCTTCTTATGTACACACAGTTTTTACTTAAACTGCAGTCAAACCGATCCCTAATAAGTTTACTACCCTTTTATCCCTATATTCAATCATATAACTTTTTTTCTTTTTCATGTACACACAGTTTTTACTTCCGTAAGCGGTACACCGGAATGTGTAGCTGCAGTCTGTGTGCGGTGGAGAAACCGCGGTGTTACTCGGGGCCAAGCAAGTACGAAGGGATTGACGGACAGCCAGACGAAAACGCTGCTTTGCAGCCAAAGGAACTTGAAAGTCTGGAAAAATAAATAGAAGCCAAAAATAAAACGATTTAAAGTGATAGCCTTTTTTATGAAATTGCGAAAAAACAAAAATGTCTTTTACTTTTACATAATAAAAAGAAACCAACGAAATAAAGCAGCCTTTGGTTTAAAGATTCATTGTGTAAAATCCGTTGTAATGCTCTTTCCGAACTCCTTTATATCAAAGAACTTCTAAACCAACCTACATTTATCCCTTGAAACGCTGAAGGTAATCTTGCCGAAGATCTAAATTTCAAAACGTCTAAACGGTTTCATATCCAAAGACCTCAACTGCTGGACTATTTTCGGAGAACTTAATTTCAGTTTCATTTTTAACCTGATGAAGCCGATCGGTAATGGCCCGTTGAAATATAGTTGCCAAAACTTACCTTCGTTGTTTGCCAGCTTTTCTTCATCTATCTTACAACTTTATTATCTAGTTGCTTTGGTTTAACCGATTGTAATTCAGTACCATACCTGACGAAGGCTAGTATGACTAGCCGAAGTATTGTGTTATAAAACTTCAAATTCTACGTTGTATTGGCTATTCTTTTATTTTTATTTATGTTTTTAAAGCTTCCTGAGCCCAATCGATCAATTAATTGATCCAACATACACCGGCGGAATTGTTGTCCAGTGCTTATTCATTTGATCCACATTTAATTTTGTGAATTTATTTTTTGAAACTCAAAAAATATGTGTTTCTCTAATACTATTTTTTTTTGCTGGCAAAAAAAAAAAAAGATTGATTTCGTGACATAGGCAATTAAACAATGTTTAAAAAACTTGACAGCTGTTTAAAATCCTTAACGAGTAGTTTTGTACAAGGATTATTACACCAAACACTTGATGACCTGCGTACTATATGTGGATTTTATATTTTGTTTTTAATGTCTGAGCTCTTGATTTTATATTAATTTTCTATTGTCTTCTTAGTGGGTTTTGTCTGAAGTAAAGCGAGACAGTTGATTCGGCTAACTGTTCGAACTAGCAATCACAAATTCATTTGCTTGGTGAATTTCAAAGACTTTTTGCACTGTTGTAAGTATGCTACTTGTATATGCTACATGATCTTTTGAACCACAACTTATAACTAGTTATAAATTTGTGTTTTTACTAAGCTAAATCCTTTATGAGCCTGTAATAATAAGGAGATGTGAGTCTTCGACTCCCTTGGGAAGAGACACTAATCCATCGCAGGTTAGCTTCCAGCAGATTCTGGTACTCATTTACCACGAGTGACCAACAACAGAATGATAGAAAGTTGAGTTAGCTTAGGCGGAAAAGAAGGTCACACAAAAATTGTTTCATATCTCGGCAGAGATGGAATGGAACTTTGTTCCTTGTAGTCGTAAGGCAGAGATCTCGGTTATTAACTGCGCCACTCACATCATATCTCATTATAAACATATGAACAAGTAATGGCTGATCAAATCTGGTTCATATTTTCGCCTACAGGACTGTTTCGTGAGGGTAACGATTCACCCCCACTCTTCACGGCAGATTTTGTTTCCCGCTCATACGAACTATTCATACGCTAAATAGGAAAGAAACTGATATGAAAATAAAAGTAGTTACATCGAGTTGAATGAAATTAATTACTCATCAGCAAAAATTCTTCAACAAAAATTTCATGGAAGAACACAAGAAGCAAAAAAAATTAAGTTGTTTTACAGTACAAATATTTTGTGATATGTCTGGAGCTACTAGTCTATCAGCTGAGTTGATGTTAATACTCATCTCGAGGGACTATAGCTAAGACAACTTTTACTTGAAAGCTTATCTATTTATAGCTTATCTATTTCAAAATAGAGCAAATAGAAATTCGAGTTTCAATCAGACCTACTCGAACATCCCGACGACCGCCATTATGTCTCTCACGGAAAAGTCAAAGGTACGGTGGCCCGTAAGTGCAAAACACAACACACATATCGCAAAACACAACACACAAATCAAAAACACAACAAACACACTGAAAACACAAAGCATTTATCTCAAAACACAACACACACATCGAAATCACAACACGCACACTAAAAACACAAAACACTTATTTGAAAATACAATACACACACCGAAAACACAAAACACTTGTTTGAAAACACAACACACATATCGAAAACACAACACATTGTGGTAGGCCATTTGTTTAGGGCTGGGTCCTAATGTTGATAACTGATGACCAGTATATATTGCGGATTGTAAGTTGTGATTTGTTTTACATACCTGGATGGCGGAGAAAGAAGCAATAAGGTATTACTTCTCGAAAAATTATGATTATTCAATGATTTTGCTCTTTCTGGAAAGAGGACACGGTATAAAAATCCTAAAAGAACTCTGTTAAATTGCTTAAAGCAATATGGCTTATGTAGACGAGGACGGGATGAAAATGAAGACATGATTAAAGTTAATGTGATGAAAACTACATTCAAAATATGGAATAAATGTGTCAAGATCTAATGCATGTTCAAGCTCTCCTAAAGGACCTCGATCCAGAAGGAAAAAAATTAAGAAAAGCTGAACGTCTTACAAGAAGAAAATATTCCAACCCCGGGCCCAATCGGTCAGCATTAGGTACCATAGCATGAGGTAGACCCGAGTGATCGGCATTTTCCGACTGTACTAGTGACGTCGCCTTCCGATGACACTTTTCTTCTTTCGGAAATGAACATGGCGGCGATTACGTTGAATTTATACCCTGGAACACAGCGCGAATTTTCTTTCGTATAGAAAGCTTTAAGCTCAGTTCAATTCAAGAATTTTTTGGTTGATGGAATAGCTGAATAATGACCAGTTTTATTGGAGATAAATATCATGTTTCTCAAAATCTCCACCGTCGAAAAGAAAAGTGCTGTCCTACCTCACCCGATGTTACTTCGTCGAACTCACATTTAGGAGAGCTCATAACACAAGGTGAGGATATTCTTAAAACAAGCAAGATATGTGAGTTTTTTACATTTACGGCTATAGAGCTCAATAAAAAGCAACTAGATTTACAGTAAAGTTAATTATAAATATATCATTTGCTCCGGGTTTGTCCTTTTATGTTCTATAAATCCGTGAAGTATTGTTTTCTATGCAACTCAGCTGTATCGTTGCATGTTCCAAATCCACTGAGAATCAGAAGGGTTCGAGTATATAATTTTTGGGGGGCAAATACAGCTGTATTAAGATGAAAGAAAGTCGCATCTATAAAAATAAATAATTCTTAGATACAGTGGAACCCCGCCATACGACCACCAACTGGAGTCCTCAGTCGTTATTTTCTTTATAAAATTACCACGTTGATATGACCAGAGAAAATGATTGGCTCACAGACTTTTTTAAAACCGTTTGAACTTTGTAATATTTGTAAAAGTGTTGTACGCTATAATATAGAAAACGGTTCTTCGAGTTATTTCACAAGCCCTTTCATCGGTTATCAACATTAGGACCCAGTCCTAAACAAATGACCAACCATAAAAATGACGTTGTGTTTTCGATGTGTGTGTGTTGTGTTTTCAGATAAGTGTTTTGTGTTTTTGGTGTGCGTGTTGTGTTTTCGATGTGTGCGTTGTGTTTTCAAATAAGTGTTTTGTGTCTTTGGTGTGCGTGTTGTGATTTCGATGTGTGCGTTGTGTTTTCAAATTTTTTTTTTGTGTTTTTGGTGTGCGTGTTGTGATTTCGATGTGTGTGTAGTGTTTTGAGATAAATGCTTTAAGTTTTCAGTGTGTTTGTTGTGTTTTTTATTTGTGTGTTTTGCACTTATGGGCCACCGTACAATATATCATTTTGAAACTAAATTATTTTGTAAATATTAACGACTTAATTTTGTAAATTATAATAAAGCTCCGTTAATATCAGGTGTATTTTGCTCATTTTGTTGAATCTAACTTACCATCTCGACCCAGGTTCCTCCTACAGGTATAAACTGCCCGGTTGCAACACGTCCTTTAATCTCGTGATACAGAGTTGGGTATTGCACCTTAACCCAGGCCAATTGCTGCATCTACTTGATCGCACATAAAACAATTTTTATATTAACTCCTATTGGAGACCCTGCATATATATATATATATACACAATATTTATTAAATAATCGTAAGTATAATTATTGTTCATCTGAATATAATAAAATTCTATCATCATAAATCCCTCTACATTTTTCTTAAACAATATCAAGTAATTAGCTCTCATAATCGTGCTTAGTGTAGCTATTTTCTATGTTATATTATCTACCAAATTTAGTTCATCTTATGTCTGACGGAGTTTCTCCCGTAGTTGTGTCAGTGGTCGACGCAGTATTTTTGCTAAGGAGCTCGTGCACCTTCTCAATATGAAACAAAACTCTTTCCCCACTTTTAATTACATAATCTCAATATCGAGCCTCTATATATGATAGGCTCGTTTTTTGTTTTTTTTTAGAAACTTTTTTTAGAGACTTTTAGTGAGTTGCTCTTCCTGCTTCATCCACTTCTTTACTCATACATGACGCACGTTTAGGAAATGGGATGTTAAATTCTGTTGTTCAATGGAGATCTTTCTGGTAAAACTTATATCATTTGTTATCGATTTTATCATAACATTTTAAGCACTTATGCAAAAAAATATTCTATTCGGGTTAAGTATTTTTCTAGAGGCGGCCTGGTTAGTAAGATCTTCTCAACTAAGAAGCCACAAGTTCCATTTATCACTACAGAAACAAGAGATACGTACCGGCTCCATGGTTCACTTGGCTTTTAGCTTCTTTAGAAAGTCGAGAAATTTTCTCCATCTTGGATCACGGCGGCGTCCTAAGAAGGAGTGTAATAGCCATTGCCGAAAAAGAACGGCGCAAGCCACAAAAGAAAGCGTTTGTTTTTTTGTGATTGGTTAATTTATTAAAATTTTTCAGAAAACTGCTTATTATTATTTTAATTGTAATTTTCGAATGAATTTAGGTTGAGAGTGACGATATCGCGTGATATGCCATTTCCGCCATAAACCGAGGTGTAAGAAATTTCTCGAATTCCGAAATTTCCCGGGGGGAATACTCACCTGAATTTTGGGTGGGGGTGTGCTGCTGGACCATCAGAAACCTGACCCTCCTGGCTAGATTAGAAATGGTTTGTTTTTGATAACCTTTTTTAAACAAGACTTGTTGTCTGCGTCTTCCAGAAAATAGATAAAGAATTAATCTAGCAAATGAATTTTAAACTGACGTTGGACCTGTGAATCAGGAAAAAAATCTACGTACATTTAAACCCAGTGGCAAACCAATTTTCATCCGGGAAGAATAATTGCGTCCTGTACTAAAGAGTTCGTAAATATTGCAAATATTTATACCCTGTTTTAGACAAAATTTTCCGTGATTTATATACCCTGTTAAAAACTGGATGGTCTGAAAACCATACTCTGAACAGCGGTACATACTGCATAGACAATATATGGGAGTAACCCCCTTTCGGGCATATTTTTTTATAGAAGTGCTTAAAATGTTATGATAGGTAGTTTGACAACAGAAAACTGAAAGAGTTAAACGTACTTTAACAATGTTAACAATTACTGATGTTTCCAAAACGTGAAATCCTTATCAGGAACAGAAGGGGGGCAAAGTTTGAATTTCAAAGTTATCAAGGTTTTCATTCTGATGCTAAAGATGAACTTCAACGGTATGTCAAGGAAGCTAAAGCTTGATTTATACTATCAAAAACAAAAGCAGCAGCGAAAAAGAAACGCTTTCTTGTATAAATAAGAAACGACGGATGTGGACTCTCACAAATATGGTGAAACCAAAGTTTCGTGTTGTCCAATTTGTCCGATTCACTGAGAAAGAGCCTTATGATTAGTTTAAACTGTTGACATTTTTGTCCGCACTCACATTCAGTTTAAATTACGACAGAAACGAAGATAAGTAACGACAGTGAGACTAATCCATTTCTTCCGTCTCTACTTCAGCTTCCTCTAATAAAGATATATAATAAGGTTTAGAAAAAGAGCAATTTCCTCGGAAGTCACCGAAAAAGAAAATTCCATAAAAACAAAAATGATGTTCAAAAACTTACTTGAGAACAGACAAACTTGAAATCTGGATATTTTTCCATCAATCTAATGGCGGTTGAGAAACTCCGACCGCACTTTCTTATAGTTTCTTGAACAGGCCACAACCACGCTTCATTTGAAAGCCGCAACACAATAATAATATTAATAACAATTAAAGTAAATATTCAATTTAATTACGTATTATGAATATCAACATTTATGAGCTAGGTCCTTTCATAAGTCTGTATTGTTATTAAGCGGATGGACTCAAATACATAGACAATCTTAAACACTTAAAGAGGTCCCTGTAAATGCCGACAGACCTTGAAACTTTGACCCAAGTTATTACAGTATTACAAGACTATTTGGAGAACTACTTTCTAACGGCGTTATTTTTGCTTGAGACAAATTACTAGTTTATCTATAAAGAACATGCTGGCAAGTTGAATTTTTTTTAAAGCAAAACTGCAGGATTTCCTTAATAAGAAATTCATATCTTATGTATGGAATCAGCATGAAATTAATTGCAAAAGCTATTTTTGAAATATACCTAGTTGGTAGAAATCTAGTCAATAGACAAAAATCTATCGCAAATACTGCAATCTGATTGGATACAGTACTTGCTTTCTATAAGATGATAAACAGAGTCTGCGCGATGTAAACAAGTATCAATGCAATTTAGCGTTCTTTTCTGGCTTTTCTGACGTTTCGGAAGAGGAAAAACGCTCTTACTCAAAAAGAAAACTAAAATAGCAAGAAAATATTGTAAAAATAATTTCAAAGGTAAGAAAGGAATCAATTTGAAGAATCAATTTGACAGTTTCACTCGTCGAATGGTTGTGGTGTATCATCAGCATTCGTTGTTTGAATGCATTCAATAATTGTTTATCAAAAAAGTATCTTTGTTCTTTTGTTTCTTCTTCAGAGATTTCTACTACAACAATTAGAGTACTCGCTCTCAATTTCTATAAGGCGATAAAAATTGCAAGCTCGTATTTTAATTGTTAATATATAAATAGATGTATTTTTAGTAATAATAGTATATTTAGGGAGGGCGAAATCAATTGGGATATATGTATTGTCCTGCTCCTTCCCCCTGTCGTCTAAATTTTCATTTGACAAACTTATTAAACTCATCACCCAATATAGATAGCACATACATGCTAGTAGCTAACTTGAAGCCACTACAATGGGCTTTAAAGCCCCATCTTTCATAGGTAATATCGAACCTGAATGATAGCAGCCATGGACAGCTGTTTCGGCCTTTTTGGGCTTCATGAGTATAGCTTATCAACAAGCATTACCCTTTCACTATTACTTATGAATTAAAAGCATTCTAAGCCATTATCAATTTAAAACCAGTGAGGTTATAATGTTTATAGAAAGTTTGAGAGCTGAAAACAGAATTAACAATGTTGGTTAAAACAAACCTGAATCAATGTGACAGTTGCCAATTGCGTGGATTGTATGCTGGCTGTCTCCATTTCTCTGGGATAGAAACTTTTTGGCAATTTCGTGGCACCTTTTAACCAAACAAAAATTAATGATAAATTGAGTGAAAAACTCTCTTAATGTACTCAAAGTAAGAGGATTTCTAACTCGTGTTGTTAAACGACATTTTTCTCGCTCCACTGATCTACCAAATCTTTAATGCAGTTTATCTTCAGAAATTACGTTAGAAACCAACAAAGAAAAGTAATAAAGGGTTTTAAAGGGTTTTGGTGTCAATGTTATTAACGAGGTAGATAATTGTTAACTATACTTTAGTCCGTTTTTTCGTAATTTTGCATGTTGTCCCGAGAAATATCTGTGAATTCTCAGTCGTTATATTCAAACCATGTTTATGAAAATCAACTCTAACCCGCTAGTTGTGTTGTACTGTAATGGCGAGGTAAATATCTATCGCTAGGCAAATAATTTATTTCAAAAGAAAAGCTATAGGTGGTTTACAGTTCCTAAAAAGTATCAAACCCTTCCCATCAAAATCTGCAATTTGACTGACTAGCGGGTTAGAGTTGATTTTCATAAACATGGTTTGAAAATAACGACTGAGAGTTCACAGATATTCCTTGGGACTAATTACTAAAAAACGAACTAAAGTATAGTTAACAATTATCTCCCGAAATGGAGGTGACTAGTGATGGATATTTACTGGGCAGCAAGGTGGCGAGGTAAATATCTATCGCTATGCACTGACACTGAGGGTTATAATTGTTTTACTATTAAACTAACAGGTGAATAGTACTTTTTAAAATAATTTATTTCAAAACGTTTTAAAAATCTTGGCAAAAACTAGTTTTACAACTAGTCTTTCTAGTTGTCTAAACAATCTGTCTTACACACGAGCACTAATCTTACCATCAAAAATAAAAGCAAAAAGATAAAGAATAAAAATTTACCATCAAACACTGAAACACCAAATTTTGTTGCTTTGTTTGTGTTTAAAAGGGTTCCTTTCTCGTTTATTTTAAGAGTTTCTTCTCCGAAATGGGAAGCCATTTTTTCATGGATGAGTGACCGAGGTGAATAGCGCAGTATATTCAGTGTTTGATGAACCAATCAGAGCTTGCAATCAACAACAATCAATGTTACATTGTAGATTAATTAGTTACACCAAGTTTTTTTTTTCTTAAGAAAGATGGCTTCAGCTGTAAGATAATTAATTAACAGAGTAGAGAATGAAGGAATCCAGTAGTTTAAGTGTGCAGGTTAGATCATAGGCTTCCCTAACTTAAAATTCTACTTTTTTATATGTCTACGGCATGTTTCTGAAGTTTTGGTACGAACAACTGTGTTATACTTAGTGTTAAGTAATACACTTTTAAGTAACAGCTTCCGTATAAGAGGATGTATTGAAAATTTGGTGTCCCTCTAAAAACGTGTAAATTACTACCTAGTTTGAAATAAATTATCTACCTCTAACGTGTTGTTTATTTGCGTTTTGTACTGGGTTTTTTGCCATTTTGAGGCCGCTGGGTGGATATATTCATAAAGGTGTTGCTCCTCTCATAAAAGGATTAAAGGCAGCACATTTAATCGCCTCAAGGTCAGATGTGATGCTATCTCCTCGCCAAGAAATTACCCGAATCCCAGAAAAACATCAGTTCCTAAAAGCCCAATAAACTTCGATTCATATTTTGATTTGCTTTGGTGGTCGAAAGACTTTAGAAAACAGAGAAATTTTGAGTAAAGTTCAGCTGTTCGGCTTTCCAAGTAGGTTTGTGCCATGCACTGCGGCAACGGTCATTACACGAGGAAAGGAACCACGTTTTATCCTTCACTCTTTAGAATTGGTCCGTTTGAATTGGGTCGCACGCCAACAATACATAGATTATTGCACAACCTTTACGGACAAGCGAATGAGCTTCTGTCACCCCCCACGTGATGTTGACGTCGCGCTCTTCGGTGATTGGCTAAAAGGTTTTGGAGGGCAAAACAAACGAATAAAGCTCCCGTACGCTTCGGTCGAATGCAAACTTTGCTCACTCTCAATATCATAAATATTTATAGTATTATACATTTTGTGAATTGAAATGGTAAATAGGGACCTTAAGCAATGAGGACGGGAACGTGAACGACGACGGCTCAGAAAAATCACATTTCTGTTTCGCTCTTTACTTCTTTGTGCGGGTCATTTGGGGTTGTTTCTTTGTCTTAAAACTTTGCGAATAGCAAAACGATTAAATGTTTCTCTATGAAGCTAAACAAATACCGAGAAAGTTTTTGCTGTTACGTTCTCGTAGTCCCGACAACTCTAAAAAAGGTCTTTTCACGTTCTAATTTTAGTGACAACTCCATGCTGGTGCTCAGCCCGATGCATTCCAACGTGTTGCTATTGTATTTACTATTGTTCTTTGCCGTCGTCGTCGGCGTCGCCGTCCTTGTTGCTTAAGCTCCCTAATAATGAGTAAAGTCGAAGCTCTCTTAATGGACCGGCTCTCGTAAGCGAACAGTTCTACTTATGGCCGACTTGTTTGAAACCCCGTTTTAAATCTCATACAAACTCTGTAATTTTACATTCTCGTAAGCGGACATTCCCGTAAGTGGCCGTGGAAACTTTCAGAGATTACGAGACTTTCTCTCTCCCCATTCTTCTCGTTGCTCAGAGAGCCGGCTGGCTGGCTAATTTTTCCTTTGTTTTTAAGCTCCCATAAGCGGACACTCCTAAGGAAATCCTGTTAACAACCGTTGTATCTTTTTTTTATCAATCAACTTCATATATCGCCGTTTGTCACAATGATTTTACAGCAATTACAATATCATATTTCAATGTTTGTTTTGTCAGTATCCAAGTCAGGTTACATTTCGAAACACCACTTGCATGCATATGCCTTTGTGACTAGAATCGCAACGTTGTTAGCACAACACTGTAGCCAAGACATTCAAGTTTCGATATTACTAAGCTGGGCAAGCTCCCGTAAGCGGCAATCTATCCCCTACACTTCTAGTGGCCGCTTACGAGTGAAGGGGGGGACAGGGGGGTCAGAGCCTCCGGCCTCCCGTATATACTGATACAGCCAAGGCCCGTCTTATTATGGTGGCCTTTTTCGAGTTCATCAACGCAGTCAGACACAGACAGCGAACAGGGAAAAGCTCTACAGAACAGCCCTGTTCCATTTGAGATGACGGATGCAGAAGAAAAGTTTCTAGCAGAGGCCAGGCAGTATATGTCAAACTTGTCCCCCCTGGATTCGTGTCATCATATTGTGAGTAATATTTGAAGCAGTGCTTTTTCTAGAAAGTAAGCAAAACTAAGTGGGACACGTGACCCCTTGCCTTGGAATATGGGGACGTTTGTACCACAGGGGAAGTTTGGACCACAGGGGAAGTTTGGACCACAGGGGAAGTTTGGACCACAGGGGAAGTTTGGACCACAGGGGAAGCTTGGACCACAGGGGAAACAATCTAAAAATTGACAAGCGATTACAGCAAATTAAGGCCACTCTCTACCCTAAATTTTGGTGGATAGTAAAGGAGTTGAAAGAAGTATTTGAGTTGGAAGAATTTTGAGAGGACAATCACCAAACCGTCCCTCCATAGACCATGCGAAAGTGCAACTTTGGTTAAGGGATGTTTTGGCGGTTTTATGTCAAATATTAACTCCAAAATAAATTTTCAAACCTTACTAAAATTCCCTCAAACTAAATCTTATGAAATGTATCTATCATCCAGGCCAAAGTTTAAACACTGGAAGTTCTATGAGCAGCCGAGGAGGTTTGAAGAGAAACTTTGAGTGAGTGGCAACAGGATAACCGAATAGACCATTTTCAAATTTGCTGTTCCCACTGACAACAATGACAACGTATTTAATTTGTACAGTCTTTGTCAATAACAACAACTTTGGGCAATGGCTTGAAGAAATAAATACTAACTTCTGTCTTCTTTTTACAAACCAATAATTCTCAGAAAAAATCTGAGCCCATGACGGGATTCGAACCCACGACCTTCCGAACACCGGGCGGACGCTCTATCCACTGA
>JAOBBB020082133.1:0-32434 GCA_025331005.2 Zoanthus gigantus
AACTTAACGTGACGCTAAAATTGAGTGACTCTCTCTCTCTCTCTCTCTCTCTCTCTCTCTCTCTATATATATATATATATAATATATAATTATACATATATATATATATATAATGTTTCAAAATTCAAAAAAAGTGGGTTTAATGTAACAAAAGCTCCTGAAGATGATTTTTAGTTGAAAACGTTTGAGTTTTTAAGCCATTTATTATATTTTAGCCTTTTATTATTCTATAAAAGCGTTTAAAAATTCAATGGTATTCTGTGGCAACAAAACCGTTTTTAGAGTCAATATTGTCCAATTATGAGGCGATCTCTTCATCACTGCTCTCATCTGACTGTTCAAACAGCACTTCTCTAGTACAGTCATCAAATTGTCCATTTACCAGCGCTTTGTAATGGTGGAGAACCAGCTCCTTAAACCTTTCCATGGCTTGAGAGTTTTCTCTAGACGTTTCCATGCTGACTGTTACTTTTACCGAAATTTCTAATCCACCTTGTACTAGTGGTGATCGTTGATGGTACGTATCTTTCACAAAGACATCGGCGCCTCTTGACATCAAACATTTTGTGAAACGGCTAATTTCACGTGGAAAAGGACCTACAGTGACATTTGCAAGTCCCCCAGGAAGTAGTTTTGTGGCAGCTATAACATATCGATCGTGTGGATTGTTCCTTTCATAAATGCTTTTTTCTTGAACATAAAGTCTCTGATTCCTTATTGACACAAACTTCAAAAGCCAAACTACATAACATCGAATAAAGATCATGCAGGCTAGGATTGTGTCATCGGGAATGAAAAGGTTTATTACTAAGAGCTCAAGGAAATGGAAACCTTTTTTTTTGGAGAAGATTAACAAGATAGTAACAAAGTAGTTCGTATCATTCTTTATTTAACGTACAGTTTTGAAGAAAAAAGACACAATTTTTTAAAAATCGTTTTAGAGAATGATAGACAAAAGTATTATTTAACACTTATTTTCCTCATAAACAATATATAATACTTATTAACCGATAGTGAGGTCTTTACAAAGAAATCTCAGACTTAGGGCTTGAAGTATGGACCGAGCGTAGCTAGGTTCGTATAACAAGGCCGAGGTCTGAGATTTCCCTGTAAAGACCTCACAATCACTATTATATAATGATTGTTTATGAAGAAAATATTCAAGTTGTTGTCATTGTTGTTGTCATAGTGGTTAGCCTTTAACATGCTTTAATTATGCACATAAACAAATGTACATCAAAATAGTGTGTATAGAAGTGTGTGTTGGATGAAAACGTAATATTTAGGTTTAATGCTAGAAGTCTGCACACTATTTATTTTTAAATCCCAGAGACATAGTTATTTAGAAGCCTTTATCTATGACACATAACAGATCGGTGGATTCAAGTGAAGCGCTCGCATTTCCAGGCGTCCATGGATTTGTATCTGCTAAAGATGTACCTGGAAACCTAACGGTTGGAACTACCGCCGTTCATGATGAGGAAGTCTTTGCTCTAAACGAGGTAATAGATTGACTGGGCTGAAAAGCATGTTTCTCAATTAAAGACAGGAGAAATGGTTTGCTCAGGTTGTTGGTTACGTCATTAGCTGAATTCTACTGGCTTCATCGCATATGGCTCTTGTTTCCGCTTTCTGTATTTCTTGGCTTTGCAAAGTGCTCCTGTATGAAAAACTATCATGGAGTAGCAAGCTCTTTTACACAGAACGGTTTCTTGTAGCGGCGTTGTTCGCTTGGTTACAGGATTTCTGTCTTCTAGCCACGAGGCCCTGGGTTTGATTCCCTGTCTTGCAGAGGTTTGAATCATGTGACCTTTTCTACCAAAGCCCACTCAGCTTTCCATGCATCCTTCAGAGGACGCTAAATGAGTACCTCCTTCTCTTGGGTTCTAAATTGCGATTGAATAGTGTCCAGTCCGCGGGGAGTCAAAAATCCCATAAGCTTAAATTAACAATACGGAAACAGGAGATTTATAAGTAAACTCGCCATTGAGCCACAAGCAGAGAAAAATGTTTAGCATTTTTGGCCTTATAGCTGGAAGATCTTGGCAAATGCGTTAACCGCTGTTACAAACTTGCCAATTGATCAAGGAGAGGCTAAACATGAGCCAAAAGAAAATACCAACTCGGTGTCACGAAATGGTTCAGTATAGCCTGAGTCTTGACCCTACTTGAATCGCACTTTTTTTGGGTCTGTTATCACCCTTTCCGTCAGCCTACTACAGAGTAGATATTATTTTTCATTCAAAATAAACTTTATAGATAATGAAGCTCTAATAAACATTTAAACAAAACAACCTGATTGTCAATCGACTGCCATGAATACATTGCAATTTCAAGTTTATAGTTAAAAATAACTTATCTCATTTTTGTACAGATCACTTTACAGGAAACTTGTTTTATATCATTGTATAGGAATATAAAACACCTAAAGCTGCACTCCATCTACCATTGCTTGCTCCCGGTTAAAGCAAACTTACTTTCAAATAATATCGTGGTAATCATAATAACCTAAATCCTTTACGAGCCAAGTGGCCCATGGAGCCGGCGCTTATCTCCGGTTTCTGTAGTGTTAAGTGAATGAGAGTTTATGACTCCCCCTGGATGGGACACTAATTCATCATAGGTTAGCTCCAGCAGACGGTGGTACTCATGTGCCTATACCCAGAAAGGATGGGAAGCTGAGTTAGCTCAATCATAATTACGGACCCATTTTTTTTTTCATCACTTTTAATTTTTAGAATAATCATTTTTGTAATTCTAATAGAACTAGATCCAGTTTTCTAAAAAAAGCAAAATAGCAAGCTGCGATTTGCTTTTAGTTTAATGTACGTGCATCGTAGCTTGCAAGAGTCTTTAGCGTTAAAGAGCAAGCAGAGAACTTCTTGGATTCGTTTATTTTGGGAGAGAACTTGTGTGAAACCTTCTTTGCCAAAATGACGTACCTTCTACACTTACTATTTTTACGTTATATTTATCATAGGTAACGTGTGTTGGCCAGTTAATTGGAGCAGTTGTAGCTGACACCCAGATGCAGGCCCAGAGAGCTGCTAAAGTATTGAAAGTCACCTATGAGACGCTGCCGAAGATTATCACCATTGAGGTTAATGGAAGATAACCACTATTTGTTTTGTACCCAGCAGTGTTATTTCACCATAAATCACACTGTTTTGAGTCTGTTTTAAACTTTAATTTTTGAAAGGGAAGAAGCATTAGACGGATGTGGTAAAATATTTATACTGAAGTCTGTTTTGTTTCTTACTAAAGCAAGCGATAGCCAACAAGTCGTTTTATGGGAACCAAATAGCTATCAAGAATGGTGATCTGCAAACTGGGTTTAACGCGTCGGACCACATTATTGAAGGGGAAATGAGAGTTGGAGGGCAGGTAGGGTGTTCTGATTATATTCACAAGCTTAGAACTTTGTGTATATTTATGTAAATATGTAACGTCACTTTTCTTCATATGTGTGCCTTATACAAATCCATTTCGTCACTTTCTGTAAATGAGTGCAGAGGAAACAAATTCCCAATTCTAACGCAATACGAAGCAAGGATTTAAATCACAAAACCCGAAACTCAAGTGATATGAAAATGCTGAAAGTAACGTGCTATACATGATTGGTTAGAACCGCTGTCCTGGGTTGACATAAGGCAACAATAAAGAAATTAATGAGCTAGGTAACCTAGCTATATTTTGTTTATATTGTAAATGAGTATATGAATAGACACTATTCGTATTCCCTGACGGCCCTGGGACGAATAGGCTCTTTTACGTGAATGCGGAGCTAATGCGAGGAAAGTTGCCGCGTAGTTAAAAGAAATTTATGGAAAGTTATGACCAAATTGGCATAAAAGGGAATACATTTTAAAACTGAAAGATTTTAGAACTTAGAAACTATCTCCAGGTCCGAGAAATATCAATCTCTAACCAAAATAGGGAGAATTAATAGAACTGACTAAGTTAAAATTTGGGAAAATTTAGTTGATAAGAACTGGCATAAGTTAAGACTAACCTCAGTTTCTGGTTGATATAGTTTTACTTGATATGTTTCTGTTTGTGTGATGATATTTCAGCCCAAGTTATTCATGAAACTGCAAAAACTTGAAAAACCCAAATAAAATGAGAAGACATGCTGTCGCATGGTAAAATTTGACTGAACAAGTTTCTCGTTGCTCATCCATAAAAATAATTTTTATAACATACTGCTGGTTGTTTAATTTTAAGAAGGCCCGTTCCATCGTGGTATCTTTTGATATATGATATGTTAAATCATTTCTGATCTTCCCATATTTATCATTTCCACTGTCCGAGATTTTTTTCCTGATTGTCAACTTTCCTTCTTATTTTTTATTATGTTTCCAATGACTTTGTGTATTCACGAAATCGAGAATTTTTCTAAGGTTTCATTGCCTTTTAGTTTGCTCACCACATCTTCAATCGTCTCGCCTCTGGATCCTGTTCTTGTTTCACTTCCTTTCGCTGTAGATGTTCAGAAAAATAATATGATACTAGGAAGAGGGTGCCTTTGTTTGTCCTAAATCTTCTTCAAAGTGCTTAGATCATAAACGACTATGCTTTGTTACTTTGTAACATTTTCCAGCTGGCATGCTACGATCCACTTTTGACGTCTTCCCTGCTTATTCATTCCAGGAGTGAAGTTATTTCTTTGTCAGTGAAGGGAAAACAGCACAATCTCGGGGTATTTGTCTGGTTCAGTCTTTCTTTTTTTGCTGTGCTACTAATACAGTAGTAGGCACAAAAATGATGTTTCCCCATATTCGAGAAAAATGAAAGAAGTTTGCATTGACCTACTCGCATTAGCATTGGTGCTACGGAGTCTATTGTCTGAGAAGGATCTAGGAATACGAATGTTGTCTTTTATAATAAGTTAAATACCATTATAGAACAGTTAAAAGAGACATTAAAATCTTATTGATTCCCCAGGAGCATTTCTACCTTGAAACTCAAGTCACAATTGCCGTCCCGAAGCTAGAGGATGGCGAAATGGAACTGTTTGTGTCAACCCAAAACCCCTCAGATACTCAGGTAATGTTGTGCAAACTTTTAAAGACCTTATAATTGACATTTTTGGCAGGTCTTTGCTCTAACATCTTCATTTTTTTGAGTTACAAATTTCAAAGTTGACAGTGTATATAACAACTTAATGCTAATTTTAACAGAATAATGAGGCAGGAGATCTCTGTGAACTTGTAGAGTAAGGATTTGATTATGGGTCGTAATATTGGCAGACAAAAGTCTCTTTCTTCCAAAAACAATTTTTTACCACAACATCGGGAAGTACGGAGTGTAAGAAATTCGGGATTTTGCTGAAAGTGAGGAAATAACATTTTCAGCAAATAGGTATATAAAAGATATCAACTTATAGCACTTTGAGAAAAGAATATATATGTAATATCTTGTTAACTGTCTTACATACTGAAATGTCATTGGTGAAGAGCTTCTCATTTCTTACGTTATTTCATACGGAACCATTTTGTATGATACTTTTTACAGAAAGTGGTTGCTCTGGCACTTGGAGTGCCAAACAACAGGATCCTAGTTCGAACAAAACGAATGGGTTAGTACTTTATTGCTCAAAACGCATTACAGTTTCAAGGGACTTACCTTGTAGAAAACCTTCCCTTCCTACTAGAACGATAACTATAATTACAACTACTACTAGTTGTACTACTACTACTACTACTACTACTACTACTTGTTTATTGTCTATTGTCTATTATTACTACTACTATTACTACTAATAGTAGTAGTACTACTTCTTCTCTTAGTACTATAACTATTATTACTAGTATTACTACTATTACTACTGCTACTGCTGTTACTACTACTACTACTATTACTACTACTACTGCTATTACTACTATTACTACTACTACTACTACTATTACTACTACTACTACTACTACTATACTGCTGCTTCTATTACTACTACTACTATTTCTACTACTACTACTACTATTAGTACTAGTACCACTAATACTGATATTTGTTATAATTAACAATTAGAATACGAGCTCGAAATTTCTATCGATTGGCGATAGAAATTGAGAGCGAGTATTCTAATTGTTTTAGTAGAAATTTCTGAAGAAATAAAAGAACAACAATACTCTTTTTTGATAAACAATTATTAAATTTATTCAAACAACCAATGCTGATGTGGAATATTCGTCGAGTGAAACTGTCAAATTGATACTTTAAATAAATTTTTTCTTACCTTTGAGAATTTTTAGACCATATTTTCTTGCTATTTTAATTTTCTCTATAATTGATTTTTGAATAAGAGCGTTTAATTCGTTTTCCGAAACGTCTTCTGAAAAGCGGGAAAGGGCCGCCATATTGAATTACTTATTTTCATCCCGCAGACGCTATATCTGTCACCTGATAGAAAGCGAGTAATGTAGCCAATCAGATTGCAGTGTTTGCAATAGATAGTGAGTAGATTTCTACTAAAAGCTGATATACTTCAGTCTAGATATAAAATCTCCCGTATTACTCACAGCATTCCACTTTTGATAAAAACAGCTAGTATATTACTTTGTTCTCTCTCTTTGTTACTGCCGTGGGAGGTCCGATTCGCCGAGGGTTGTCTTCAGTCATAAATCACCGTCGCTAAAGCGCATGCGTTGAGTGCTTTATGTGAAAACACGTGGTTTTGAGTATTTGAGCAAATGCAGATTTATTCCTTTATTGGAGGATTATCACTAAAGCATAAATAATATGGAATCCTCAAATTGCTTTGCTACCTGCGAATCAGTCTTATTTGTAAATGTACTGAATATTTTTTGTAATAAAGGTAAAGTTGAATTCAGAATGCGTTCTCCTTCGTCGAAAGCAAAACCTGTTAAAAATAAAACAGAAGCAAAGAATGTTTAACAATTTTGGCAAGATTCAAACCTAGGTCTCTATGCTGTCACAATGAACACCCTCTTTCTGGATTAACGAACTGTGACAGCTTCGCGATTAGTAGCATAAACAGTGACAAGCAGATCAATTTACTTATGATTAAGTGCAAACGAATCCTGAGCGCACGCTTCTAGTTTCTTTTATCTCCGGCCGGCTTCCGTGGAGTTATGCGAATGAGATCCTTCATGCAGTACAGGATTTAATGGAGCCAAAACTAACTGTAGAAATTGCACGCAATTTAGGTATCCTGCTGATGAACAGTAACTGTTTTGCTATTTATTTTTAGCAGGATTCTAGTTATGTCTGTTCAGATATCTATTTGACTACCCCTGGCCAGGACACTAATCCATCGCAGGTTAGCTCCCAGCAGATGCTGGTACTCATTTAACTACCCCGGAAGGATGGAAAGCTGAGTGAGCTTATAGACATCAAAGAAGATCGCAAAAATGTTCAAATCTCGGCAAAGTCGGGAATCAAACTGGCGACCTTGTGACTAGAAGGCAGAGAGATCTTAGCAATTGCGCCAACCACGTCCGAGCAATGTTTAATTGTACAGGTTGCAAAAGAAAAACCAGATAATTTTGAAAACACAAGACGAAAGATTACTTTATGCAAAATTAACGTAAAGTTGCAATTACCATTGACTAAAATTTACAAATTAGGACGAATTCTAAAACTGAATAATGCGATGATAGTAATAGATATAAGAGGTTACGCTCCTTTAAATAGATATCTGAACAGACATAGCTATAATGCCGCTGAAAAAAAATAGCAAAACAGTTACTGTTCATCAGCAGGATGCCTAAATTGTGTGCAATTCTACAATTGGTTTCGGCTCCATCAAACTTAGTGACTTTGAATCTTCCTGGTTCGAACGTTTCTGCTCCAAATAATTAATGTTCCTACTCAACTTGGATTATAATCAGTTTATGAGATACATAATCTTGGTAATATTGATATATTCTGATAGCTTGTTTTATTATTATCATTAATATTATTTTCATTATTGCAACTAGATTATTGTTATTTTTATAACGATTGCTTTAATCTCAGGCAGATCTTCAAAGAACATTACGACCAATTGCAAGGATAGGGCTAAAACAAAATCCACAAAAACCTTTCAGTAATTCTTCTTCCTCTTTAAGCAAGAGTAATAAATGAATGGTTGATGTTCTATACGTTGAAATTAATTTGTCAGTGAACAAAATGAACAGAAGTTCGGATTAAGCCAGCAACCGCACGCGCAGAAAAAGCATAAAAAACAGTTGGCTTTTAGCTGGCTATTTATTCACGCTCCTACACCGTACTGACGAATCCCAAAAAGGATGAAACAGCTGTCAACGGTTGAAGTTGCTGGCTTGATCCGAGCTCCTATTCTTATTTCTTCACTGACAAATTAATTTTAATGTTATACATCAGCCATTCATTTATTACTCTTGTTTATACATTCTGTGGTTGGGACTCTTTTTAGATCCTACGTGATGCGGCATTTTATACACGGTTATCATCAGTATAATCTACATTCCCTCTTTAATAATGCAACATCGCTCTTATAGAATTCTGTTGCTGTTCTTTTCCTCGAAGTTAATTCCTAATTTGTTAGCTATTCATTTATCCTTGTACTCGCAGATCCTAGTGCACCAATCAGGAACGGTATCACTTCCGCGTGAAAAACGAAATAATTTATTATCATTATCATCATCATCATCATCATCATTATCATTATCATTATCATTTATCATCATCATCATCATCATCATCATCATCGTCATCATCATTATCATTATCATTTATCATCATCATCATCATCATCATCATCATTATCATTATCATTTATCATCATCATCATCATCATCATCATTATCATTATCATTTATCATCATCATCATCATCATCATCATCATCATCATTATCATTATCACTGCCATAGCCATTGTCATTATCATTATCATTATCATTAACATAGCAATAACATATTATTTGCAATAAAATAGCATTAAAACTAAGATAGCATTAACACCGATATAAAACATATAAAGCATTAACATAGCATTAACATAACATTAACATAGCATTAACATATAGCATTAATATTAACTTAGCGTTAACACAGTATAAACATATAATTAACATAGCGTTAGCAATAAAATAGCATTAAAAACTAACATAGCAGTAACACGGATATAACACATACATAGCATCAACATATCATTAACATAACTTACACTAACATAGCATTAACATAGCATTAACATATAGTATTAACATTAACTTAGCGTTAACACAGCGTAAACTTATCATTAACATAGCATTAGCATTAAAATAGTGTTAACATTAACATAGACTTCCGGCGAGAGATACTAAAATACAAGCTTGAATAATCTTGAATCGATAATATGTAAATAGTGTACATATGTTAATAACCAACTTCAACTTTTTTACTTAATTTTGTTATTATTATTATCATTAATTTTATTATTAATTATTATTATTGTTTCTCGAAGACATTAGCTCTATAAAGCTACTCTCAAATTCGAGTATAAATAAAGTTTATGTATGTATGTATGTATAAAATTAACATATCGTTAACACAGCGTTAACATAGCATTCGCTTTAACTTAGCATGAGTAATAACATATAGCACTATACATAATACTAGTATTACCATTAACATAGAATTAGCATCATTATGGTTACTATTACCATTAATTTTCTTACTAATATTTATTATTTTGTGACTAATGAAGTTTGATATCGTTAAGCAGCTAACGCCAGAGGAAGAGGAACGGCGAAAGCAGAGAAGAGAAAGAAATAAAGTTGCTGCATCCAAGTGTCGGAAAAAGAGAAAAGAACACGTTTTAGGTTTGCTGCAGGTAGGAAATGAAGACGCTCTACATTGTAATAAATGAAGGCGCCTTAATTTGCTGTGAACAAATTGAGAATCGAGTTTGAATAAAATCCAAACGTTCTAATGATGTAGCGATAAAAATCAATAGCAAATTATATGAGAGGTTCATGAAGGGTTATGTTTGACAACAATTTACCATTTAGAGGTGAGATTGAACTGTACACGGTACATCACAGTGTGTCGTTTTGATTGACGGAGGCACTGATTCCAGCTTCGGTGACAACATTAACTTTAAGGAGAGAAGGAAGTTAAAAATTTTGTCAAAATAGACTAAAAGATGGCTTAGAAGAGCTGAAGCTTTCACTTTAGGCCACTCAAAGTCACAAAGAAAAACGTATGAACACATAATGAAAAGTTTCTAAAAAAATAACACCACACTAGAAATAATTGTTTTAATCAAACGTTTGACTAGTTTCTGAAAACTAATCGCACTAGTCTGGATCTTCATCTGGGAAATACACCACACTAGAAATGATTTTCATCAAACGTTTCACTAGTTTCTGGAAAATAGCTGGCATAGTCTGGAACTTCCTTTGGGAGATACACCATCTAGAAATGATTTTCATCAACAGTTTGACTCCTTACTTTAGTCTGAATCTTTCACTGGGAGAAACACCACACTAGAAATGATTTTCATCAAACATTTGACTAGCTTATGCAAACTAGTTGCACTGGTCTGGAACATCCACTGGGTAATACACAGCACTAGAAATGATTTTCATCAAAAATGTCACTATTTTCTGGACCACTACTTGTACTAGTTTGGATCTTTAACTGAGAGATACACTGGAACTTCCACTGGGTGATACACTGGAACTTCCACTGGGTGATACACGGCACTAGAAATAATTTTCATCAAAAAATTTACTAGTTTATGGAAACTAGTTGCATTAATCTGAAACTTCCACAGGGAGATACACCGCACTAGAAATGATTTTCATCAAAAATCTCACTATTTTCTGGACCACTACTTGTACTAGTTTGGATCTTTAACTGGGAGATACACCACACTAGAAATTATTTCTATCGAAAGTTTGACTAGTTAATTCTGGAAACCAGTTGCACTAGTCTGGATTTTCCTCTGAGAAATACACCACACTAGACATGATTTTCATCAAACGTTTAACTAGTTTCTGGAAACTAGTCTAATTATTCCCTGGGTTTTTCTCAAAGTCTTTGACTTGACTAATTGGTCAAGTTATTATTTTAATTTTCTAATTACATTATCTCTAATATTGTTGCATCTCTAAAAAATACCTGTCTTTTCGAAAGCCCTCATTGCAGTTTCCTTTACGAGGGAAGAATTTACAGTACTTTACTGCAGGACTTTTCTCAATGAAGTTTTCAATGAAGTTACCACTTCAAATCCAAATTTTCTAAGTCAAATCAATCAGTAGAAGACAAGAAACATGACTGAGCATGGATTAAGAATAGCTGTGTTTGGTTTAGTGCTTCTAGAGGTAGATAAAGCGATAACAACCTTCTAAATAAAAAATAACCTTCTTCATAAATATGTAGCTGGAGTTCCCAATTTGTTACTAGTAAAAACTTTGCATAAAACGCTAAGAAAAAAAATCAAGTGTCAAGCAACAGTTTTTCTTAGACCTCAGGTCCCAGCTTTTATTAGTTAAATGTAGTTGTTAAGAGTTGAAACTGTGCTGTAAAATGGGACGAAAAACTGAGTTCATGTCATGAAACATTTTGTCCAAGACTTCATACGCTGAATACCCCGTAACTATTTTTCTTGATTTAACTGCGCATTTATTTTTGAAGAACGACGAATGCTCAAGAATGAATTACCAACAGTTTCAGGGTAATCTGTAGTTAAACTCAGCTTTTACTGGTTAAATATAGTTGAAGAAACTCACAGTTTACTACCCTTTCTGTCACTTTTCTAGGTTTCGGAGGAACTTGAAACACAAAATAGCGATCTTCAAGAGCACATTATGAAACTGCAATCGGAGATAAAACAACTGGAGTTCATGCTAGATTCGCACAGTTGCTCCAAAAACAGCGTCACCGTCGCATCAGTCCCGAGCAACACTTAGCAACTCTTTCAGCGCTAAAACTCCCGGATAATAAGTTAAGCGAAAGCTACAGAAACTAAGTTACTGCTTCTTGCTGCTTAAAGTTGACTTCACTGGTACGCATGCGCAATACAACACTCTTAAAACCATGTCGTTATGCACAAGGCAGTGCAGTTCTGCTGAACTGAAAGCATGATGGAAACAATTTGAAACTGACGAAATCAGAATAAAGAAAAAAGGGCAAAAACAGTGGAAACGTTTGTTGGTTAAAGTGACTTATCAATGTCTCAGGAAATGAAGAAAGAGGTTTTCGGGTTGTATAGTCTTCGTTGACTGCAAGTTCCGTTTTTGTTTCATTTGTGGTATTTCTAATGCTCAATATTATATTACTCACGCACTTGGTTGATGCTTTGGAGCTTATCTGTTGGCTTGAGGTTGTAATCTTGATGATGAAAATGATAATGAAGTAATATCAGGGCCATACCTAGGACTTTTGTCCGCGGGGGCAAACCCCGTACACCTTTGCAGGGGTTTCCCGTACACACAGGGTTTTTAGTGGGACGTTTTGCTTTCATCCGGAAACAAACCACAATGATGCTTTTTCGTTTTGTTTTAAATTGTTATGATTTATTATGGTATAAACACTTTGTTTAGTTTGAAATTGCTCTCGAGGTCTCTGCTACACAATGATGATTATATAACATCTTGAGATATTGGACCAATACAGCTACAAGAAATAGCCCAACAAACTCAAACATCAAACACTAACTTAAACAAAAACATTTAAGTTTTCTTTGAGGGAGCAACTTCCTCCGCAGCCCTTCCCTCTTCGGCTATGTACGGTCCTGGAAATAAAAGCAATTTAAAACATTGATTCTCCTGTTACTCGTTTGTTCCAACGAACTGTAAACGAAATACACCATTCAATAAAGTTAAATTGGATTCATAAAAGCTGTTGAGCCCTTTAAGTTGTTTTAAATCCCGATTGAAACATTCTACTCTTTCAAAACTGTTAAAGAAAACAAGCTTATGATCTACAGCAAAGAAGAAAAGATAATTCAAGGGCATCTTTTTGTGTTAGAGTTCTCTTAGTGTGGCGACAAACTTTATCAACCTAATTTCAAGAGTTTCCTATAGTTTCCTCTTTTTTTAATTGACTGAATAATTGGGCAACTATTTTGTTTTTAAACTACATTGAGGTTATACATGTCATATCTCAAGTCTCAAGTGGTACACAGAAAGAACAGTTTTGTTCAAGATTTCATTTCGAAGCTCTTAGAGTCAGACCCCAATCCTTGACGACTTCATTAGTAATAAGGGAGTGAGAGGTTTTCCGTTTAACATCTACCCACCAAGAATGAGCATGCGCGATTCAGCATTTGCTGGGAATACAGTGGACATACATATTGCCCACATATGTTGATCCGTGTGTAATGGCGGACTTGAGATGTTGCTAAGCATCAGACGAAATCGCTCGTTGTTGGTGTTGGCAAAACTTAAAACGTTCTCAAAAGAAAAAGAAAGCAAACGGCGGTTACAAACGTAATCAATAGACAACTTTTGTTGTAAAACTTTGTTTAAAGAAACACTGCTGATTAGTGACTTAAAGCCCTCACTCAATGAAAACGTTGGTAATGAGAAGCTTTTTCTTTATTAATTTATACCTAATTATTAATTCCGTTAGTATTCATTTTGTTTATCGTTTTCTAAGCTTGTCAACAGTACCTCTCTTTATTTTTTAAAATACTGTATGTAATAATCCAACCGTCACTTCTGAAGATGTATATGCTGCCGCATACGAAACGTAAAGTTTTATAATATGTTTTACAACAAAAGTTGTCTATTGATTATGTTTGTAACCACCGTTTGCTTTCTTTTTCTTTTAGTGGCCAATACTTTGTAATCAGTTAATGTTTGAACTCTTTACGATATAAAACTAGTTAGTTATGCGCATGTTCAGTTAAATTATTACATTTATAAAGAAAATGTACGGGATTATACGTTTCTCTGCAAAACGTTCTCAAAATGAAATAAATTATTATGAAGCACTTCAATATCCTTGAGTTGTTGTAGTTTGTCATCATTATATGTAGGGTTCTGGGTTGGTTCTGGCGCTGGGAGAAAAAAGGAGGGCGAAAACTAATATAAGAAGAAAAGGTTGGAAACACGCCATCGACCCGCTCGAACTTTAACGCTCGTAAACTCTCCAAAACCAAATTGAAATTCAAATATTTTTCGAAATTCTACCTTCAAGATAATTGTATTTGAATCCTCACACGAAATTTTTTTTTTTCACAAATTCAGCTATTTGTAGGCCAAACGGCCACAGTTCAGAGCCGATACCCATTCTGTTGCCCAACGGATATCAATGGTCGAGCAAAATTCAAACTTATTGGGGCAGATAAGTGCGAACTGGACACCATCGCGCTGGAATTTATCTCAATTCTGATTGGTCGTAATAAAGGCTTGAATGAGGATTTCAGTGTGTTGACGGCTGAGGAACTTTCTAATAATTATGTCTAATGTTATATAAGTAGAAAAATCCAGAAGCAGAGGTTTTGTTTATGTGTGTGGTCATGGTGAGTGAAGAATCGAACCAGACGCCAAGATCTTTAAAAACGTCTGCAGGATAAATGGCAGCTTCACAGATGTTTATCTTCGTGATGTTAACTTCCTTGAGCTGCTGTGGCGTTCCAAACAGTATAATTTCCGTTTTGTCACTATTTAGCATCAGTCTGTCTCTTGTCATCTACAACCTTAAATTTTGTACACAGAGTTGAATTGCAGTGACAGCTGAATCACGGTTTGTATTGTCATTGGGGTTGAATGAGATATACAGTTGCGTGTCATCAACATACGCATGTGCATTAGGGAGATGAGACTCAATAACTTTAAACAGTTTGCTTGCGTAGATTGTGAATAGCAGGGGGCCAAGGCAAGAACCTTGGGGAACTCCTAACTTCAACACAAAAAGATCAGAAAAAGTCCCATTCATAGATACTTTCTGCTGGCGTCCAGTAAGATACGAAGAGAACCACGTTAGTGCAGTGCCAGTTAAACCAAGCTTCTCTCTGAGTCTGCGCAATAAAATATTATGGTCGACAGTGTTAAAGGCCGCACTAAGATCAAGCAAGGCCAACAATGACACATGACCTTTGTCCATATTGAGTAGCAAATCATTTTTTACTTTTAGCAGAGCCGTCTCATTGCTGTGGTTCTTGCGGTATGCCGACTGCAGTAGAGGATATAGCTTGTTCTCAGTCATGCACCGCTGAGTCTGATTCGCAACAATGCGTTCAGTTAACTTGGAAATGAAAGTCAAATTACTGATTGGTCTGAGGTTCTGAAAGATTGGAGCAACTCCACGTTTCTTTAGCAAAGAATTAATTATGGCGGTTTTCTATTGGTTAGGAAATTGGCCTGTCTGTATAGAGACAAGTTTACCATTTTCGTTATCACTGGGAGGAGGACATCAAGACAGCTGACGAGAAGGCGTGTCGGAATAGGATCTAGGGGGCATGATTTCTTTGCAACAGATTCTATGAGCGCACGGATTTCTGTTTCGGTTAGATATAATTTAAATTCCGTCATCATAATAGCAGTGTTGGTAGAATGTAATTGATCGAACACATCTGTTATTGCGGTGTTAGAACCCAAATTTAATCGAATGTTTTCAATTTTTTGTGTGAAAAAAGTAGCAATGTCATTAGCCAATAAATAATTCAGACCGCTCTGTTTGCAGGTAAACTTTGTGTTCTTTTTTTGTGCACTTATTGATTTAAGTCCAATTTTTATGAAATATTATTCCCATTACTGTTACGAAAACTCACAAATTAGTTTGTTTCATATTTTTTTTCCGCTTTTTTCATATCTCACAAACTCATTTTCACCAATATCTCTGTAAAGATTGCAAAACTTGAGACCAGGAATTTTTTTATTACACCAACTATTTCTGTGCTTTTTAATTAATGCAAAATATGAGATTTGTAAACGTTGCCCTGCTTTGGGATTTTAAATTAATCACTCATTTTATGTATCAAAAATGAGCCAGACAACCCTCTTGGGGGCAAACCTAAAATATTCCAGAGTCTTTATTTTGTATTTGCACAGTGGGTAAAACAGTCGTTTTTCGCAAAGCAAAAAACTCCATTTTTTCACATTTTTATTTTTATACACAAACAAATTGAAAAAAAAAATTCACGAATTTGAGGTTTGTCCCCTAGATCCGTATAAGAAGTGTCTGGGAAAAATAGTTTCGATTCATCAAAAGTTTTTATTTTCACCCAGTAATGTTTGTAATAGGAGTACCTTTTGACACCCTTAACAAAGCTTGCTGTGTTGCAAAGGCAACAATAGACTCAAATGCTTATTATGTTGGTCCAATTTCATGACAAGTAGTTGCAAGGTAGTAAAAAATGTTTTAAAAAATTCGATTTTGGAAAAAAATGTTGAAGTTGTATAAGACAGGTAACATTGATGAATCCAGGCAATAAATGTGACCTGTACCTAACAACTGTGGTTTCGTAGCTCAGTTTGCTCCCCAATCGCGTACATTAACGTTAACATTGACTTTAATGCTCCTTGTGCAAACTGATTTAGTGGTTTAGCTGTTTTAAACCGCGTTCGGAAAACACATTGTCATTTTAAGGTTGAAACCCGTGTAAAATGTTTTAAAATTCCACCACAATTTGTTGCCGACATAGAAACATTTCTTAGCTTACTTCATTTAATAGTTCTTCTTTTTTTGACACTTGTTAATCACTTGTATACAATAAAATGTTGTTCATAACAATAAAGATTTTACTTTTTGACAGGTGGTGGTGGAGGCGGGTTCTTTTCAAACGGCCGCAGCTCCAAAAGATTTGGTGGTTTATTGGGCAACGGAGGAGAAGGTGGCAAAGGCTTTATTCAGGGAGGAGTAGGAGGGAGGGCGCTTTATAACAATGTTGTTGGTGGTTTTGGTGGGGGAGGGGGCGCTTACGGTAACGGTGGTGGCGCAGGAGGAGGTGGAGGATATTCTGGGGGAGCTAGCGGTGACAACACCTATTATTCGTGTGGGGGTGGTGGTGGATCGTACAATCGTGGGACGCAGCAACAAAATACGTGTTGTTATAACAACAAGGGACATGGATATGTCGTCATAACGCTATTGTCTAGCTGAACGTCTTAGATTAGATGGAGATCAAACAAACGTGGAATACAACAGCAGAACATATTTTCAAGTAAAATATCATTTCCCCTTTAAAAACAAGAATAATACAGTTAAAACTCTGTTTAATCATTCGTGAAAAGAATGTAATGAAAAATATAATAATCGAAGAAAGAGAGGCGAAAATAAGAAAGAGAGAGGAATATCTAGGTATTTTTTTATGTTCACATATTGTTTAAAAACATTTAATATCAATTTTTTTGCTCTCTAACAAACTGCGACAGCAAGTTTCTAAGTTTACACATCAGTTAGAATAAAATGAAACTTTGTAAACACAGACTCCGACTGCTTTCTGATTTTGGCAACTTATATGAACTCCTTCCTCGCTGTGAAACGTACGTTATTAATTTAAAAGTATGTCAGCGAAATGTTTTTAGGCTAGTTTGGGACTATTGGGATATTTATCTTATATTCTATATCATTTTGTAACACATATTGTAACACATATTCTTATATATATATATATATGTATGTATGTTTTATTTAAGAAATAAAACATACTCGCAGTGCCTTCATAGCCTGGTGAAAACTGAGGCGAACGTTTGGGGAAATTCTCGAGCGGAACCGTGAAATTCGGAAATGCAGACAAGGGTTTTCACCTGCTCGAGAATTCTCATAAACTTTACCGAGGTTTTCACCAGACTATGAAGGCACGGAGAACATGTTTTATTTCTTTTATAAAATTATTATTTTCCGTCTTAACAAAGAGAAAGACGATATACGAAGCGCGTATGTATACTTTAAATTCTTTCATGAAACTGTAACTTCTCACAACCTGGAGACAGAGCCACTATATTGCTCACGCAATTTCGTGCTTCATAGCGCTATGAAAACACACTTGTAAACCAATCAAAACGCACATACCATCCAAGTTATTTTATAAATTGAAATATTTAATCTTTTCACAAAGTAAATTCCAAAAACAAAATGTATTTACTGTATCTTGTGCCTTTCAATACCTCGTGCATTTCAATACTTTTATAATGCTAACCTTAAATGTATATTCTCGACTTATTAATTTACTCCCGCTCAATGCAGACAGCTTCGTTTCAAGTTTTGATAACAAAAGCTCCACGTCGTCCAACTTTCCCTTCAGAACCATGTACTGGTCTGACCTGCGATGCAATTGAGGCAGAATTAGGATAACTTCGCCTTTTAGCGTACATATGGTTTGCTTCATGTAAAGTATTCCGAAACTTCTAGGTTCGAATATTTATTTCATGTGGAGTCAGAAATCCGTATCAGAAATCCAGATTTCAGACTGATAAGATTACAAATCACAAATCTACTGGTCAGGGAAATCCGGAATTATAGTCTGGAAAGTGGAATCTGTTCAAAACGGGCCGGTATCCGGTGTGAATAATGTAGATTCTAATCATGCACTATTCAGTCTGACAAACCGGGAAAACAGAGTGTGGAATTTAATCAAAGGAAAGTGGAATCTATAAAGTGATTCTAAATAAATTTGGATTACCGTAAGTTAGAACGGTTTGAAAATTGATACTTCCATTAAAAAAGAACTTTCTTAGACGTCGAATATCATAAATATTCTAACTTTTCAAACAATATTCAAGGTAATATTTTTATGCCGGTTTACCATCACCAATCAGCTTAACTGTCAGTGACGTTATTATCAATAACCATCAAGTTCTTCTCTTACCTGGTCGTTGGCGGTTGAGAATCAATCCGATTGGCCCAGCTGTCGTCCATGGCCGCTTCGACATCGCCACTGGCAGGGCCCACCTCAACAGCTGTTTCATCAGAGGAAGTTGGACTTACACCACTAAATCTTTTAGCAATCTCTTCCTAAATAAAGAGGTTTTGGTAAAAAAGTGTTTCGTAATGTTCACGAAGCACTGATATGCTTAGATCTAATTCATAGAAAAAGAGAACAGACTGGCAATATTAGAATAGTATTTTCTGTATTCGAATTGATGTGATCACACTTTTACGTTGTTTTAAACAATACTATATATCGAGATTTAATACTAGTGACAGGCAAATAACGTCAGATATTTATCTAACTTAAAGGGGCTATGCCACGACGATTTTGTTGCTTTGGGTCAATTTTTCGCTAAAATCGTTACTTATGCGTAAAATGTTCATAATAAACTGCAAGGTGAATTTCTAATTAATTATTTTTAAAATTAACAACTCATAAATTTTTTTGGTAATTTTTGTTGAGATACCATCAATACTTGAAAAGGTCGGCCAACTTTTTCAAGTTCCAATCCATTTCCATCCTTGCCATCCGTCATAATACAGTCTTAAATAAACGTTATAATACAGTCTTAAATAACAAACCTAGACCATTATTTTGGAATTCAGTTGAGGGCAAGACATATTTGGGATCTTAAAAACATGCTAAAATAGCGTGTCTTTAAGAATTAGATATGCTATATTTTTTTATTCCAGTGTATTTGAGAACGAGGCTAATGAGTTTTTGACTTTAACTACCTTCCCATGCACGTTATCCCCGGATTAGAAAATACATACTCTATTTTTGCAGAGGTTTCTCGTATCCTAGACTTGCCTCATCTGTACTTTTACATGATAAGAAAAAAATGTATTGGCCAAACACTCTCAGTTGTGTTTGTATATAGGAGCGGTGGTTATGATAGAAATATAACAACATTAACCATAAAAGAGGCAGACCAAGTACCGCGAAACATCGAAAAAGAAAGCATAAAAGAAAGAAAAAAAATACGTTGAAACTAGACCAAAAAGTGTTTGAAAAAGAGTCTTAATCTACAATAACCAACTTAACGCAATACGTATCACTTGCCATAATACACACACGTTTATAACAATATTCAGTAGAAACCATACCGGGATATCATCAGTGCTAACTGTTGCCTTTTTTACCTGCAGAAATAAAATTTTGGGTTATTTGCCAATTTCAGCTACATTCGCAGTATTTATAAAACATGGAATTTTTATGCTTTGTGTATAAATTGGTTTTATAACAACAAGATATTATGGATCGGCACTCTAGTGTATGCAAAAATGAGGATTAAAGATGTTACAACGTAATTCGACTTATATATGAACGCAAACTATAAGAGACAACAAGTAAATTGTAAATATGAACATGATCGTGCAGGAGGATAACAACAACTTTGGGCAATGGTTTGAAGAAATAAATTCTATCCTCTGTCTTCTATTTACAAACTAATAATACTCAGAAAAAATTCTGAGCCCACGACCTTCCGAACACCGGCTGGCTGAAGCTGTCTCGAACAAGCACTCACACGTTATGATTTAAATTATCTTCGCTAGGGTAGGCTAGGGCGAAGCTAATTTAAATCATGACGTGTGAGTGCTTGTTTGAAAAAGCTTCAGCCTGTTCACAAGTCTATATAAGAACATAACAAATGACCTCGCTCTCCTAAGAGTCCTTGTAGCTCAGTGGATAGAGCGTCCGCCCGGTGTTCGGAAGGTCGTGGGTTCGAATCCCGTCATGGGCTCAGAATTTTTTGTGAGTATTACTAGTTTGTAAAAAGAAGACAGAGGTTAGTATGTGCAGGAAGAGAGATGTTTGTAACAAAAGCAGCTTACCTCAGTTATGACAAAATCCGGACCTTCTCTTGTGGTCATAACAGCTTTCTTTCTAGTCTGTTTTTCATTGCCTTTCTTTTTCAAGTAAAACTGTCTTTTAACGCTATGGGTAACGTTCCCAGTAGCCGACGAAGATTCCATGGAAGACACGCTGGAAGAGGTCACTGTCCTTTGTGAAGTACTTGTTGAAACTACCCTCGTTTTGTATGTAACAGTCTCTGATAGCGCATGTTGCACTACAGTGCCCTGACGAGTAGCCGAAGAAATGACCTCTTTTGAATTTATGCTTGGTTCGATATCAATGGAACTTGGGACAGAGGTTTCTAATGAAGGTGACTTCTAACAAAGAAAAATCTTTTTAGGTCTTAACAAATTTTGCGGGGAAGTTTCATTGTTCTATCGTTATCATCAGGTTCATGTTGATTGCAAAACATTAGCGTTCAAATACCGTTCGGATTCATTTTAGCTTAATTCATTACTCTGGTTGTTTACTGACTCGTCAGTTTTTAGAGTAAAACAAATATAAACCTTTCTGATACTAAAGTAGTTTTGTTGGCAACAATTTAAAACTAGGAGGAAAAGGACCATCATGAATCACTTCACTGGATAAAATACATAAGAATAGTGTCAAAAAAAATTTAAGATATAAAAGTGAAACATCCGCAAATCATAAACCACTGCTTAACTGGCCAATTACACAACTGTTAAAGTGGCCAACCACATCACTGCTAACCTGCTAATCAGCAGACTCAGGCTCACTTTATTTTTTATGGTAGATTTAAGGGGTTAAGGGGTAATGCCTGCTACCAACGTAGCCTTATTGCCCAACTCAGTGGCTTCAAGTTAGCTACTAGTAGGATGCGATATTTATGTTTGATGTTTTTTAATTATAGCCATATTATTCCTCAAACATTACGCTATCATTATAAACTCAATCACAGTAAACCTGGTACACCTTTTGTGTGGCATTGATCGATCCACTGAAATTGACCTGCTCTCAAAAGCTATGGCTTCATAATTCAGTTGGTAAGAGTGTTATACTGCTATCTTAAGTATCGTTCATAACGTCGTTATTAATAGTAATAGTACAAACTCAATTATAATAATCGTTTGTACACCTTTGAGTGGCATTGATGGATCCACTAAAATTGACCTGCTCCCAACAGCTATGGCTTCCTAGCTCAATCACAAGAATCGTTTGTACACCTTAGAGTGGCATTGATGGGACAACTAAATCTGACCTGTTTCCAACAGCTGTGGCTTCGTAGTTCAGTTAGTAAAAATCACCACGAACGCCAACAGAGAGTTAGAGTTGACAAAGAGTAGCAAATAATATGATATACTGTAGTATGGCATAATTAGCTTTGGGTCTTACAAAAGAGATATCTAATACACACCAAGATTTTTTTCACGCGTGAGAAAAGCGTTTCGTCTAATAACAAAGCACCTTCAAGGCGAATCGTATTTTCGGGAGCTCTGTCTCTCTTTTCTGAGTACTCGAGTTTTTGTAGTTTTCTCTCAAGGTTTTCATAAGCAAGAAGAGTTTTTCAAACCGCTAGCTGGATGACTTAAAAATCAAGTAGTTATGTGTCGCAAACATGTCTTTGATTCTGAATCATGGAAATATAGTGTCAACAAGAAATGTTCAAGCGTCGAGTTTGCAAGTCCGCTGTGGCTGAATATGATTCTTCATTCACGAAAAGCTCAAGTTCAGTGTCTGTACCAGCAGCATTTAGTGGAGTAGTTTTCCACGGAAAGCATTTTAAACACAACAACTAACATTATAAACAAGTCGCTGAATTCAGCAATAGATAACTCATTTTCCTCCACTTGCGGATACCCATGCATAAAGCGTGTTTTTTTAATCATCAGACGACGAAGACAGCCCACTGGCACAATGACGCAAGCTCGTGACTTTATAGGCTTAATTAAGATATTTATATTTTCTATGATATAGTAGTGAACACATTTTAGCCAATAAGAATTTCCAAGATTTCATTCAGAATGTTTGAATTTTAGCTTATTATTGGCATAGTATACTGGTTGACAGTTTTGTCAATTCAGTGATGTCATTTTCTGATTAAAGCGAATGTGTTTAAAGCTCAACATCCAATCAGACTCTTTAAAGACTAAACAGTTCCCATGAGGATATTTATTTATAACATTTTGTTAGGTTTAAAGATTATTTTTCCGAATAAGTTATTTACATACTTACCGTTGAGAATGACTACAAGAAGTTGTCGAAACGTACAGTTTTTAGCGTTTATTTTTCTATGTACAGTTTAAAGGTAAATAAATAAAACCAATAAAATCTCAGAATGTATAAAATAAATAAATTACAGCACAGAAAGCACCTTGTACGGAATTTTTCGTACTTGTGCGAAAATCCAGTACGTGCACACTTTCCATGAGGTAACCTCTATATCTTACTTTTATCGTGAGCGAGTCTTCAACCACTGGTTTCATTGCATCTTCTTTAACCTCCTGTTCGGACTCGGCAAGATGTTGATAAAGACACGTCAAGTATAACGTAATCAGCTTTTTATCTGGTTTGTCAACATTCACATCTACAGAACAAAATATACGATTTTTAGATTTAACGTACAAAAAATATGATAGATAAAACTAAAGAGCAAAAAAAAAAAAAGAAAGAAAGAAAGAAACAGTCAGTTGCTCTAAAGGCTTCTTACAATGTTTACGGTTACTTATAAAATTTCAATCTTGAGTTGTCTAAGTACGCGGATTTTACTTTTTCGCCGAGGCACTTCAACAGAGCTAACAGGATGAAAATTAACTTAATAATTCAAAACTGTACGAAATTTAAATATTTGCGAAATAGAACCTAGAACAAACTGTTCAACGGCTTGTTTTAGTCCAACGTTTGCGTTCGCATGCGCAGTTACTAAGTTGAAATACAGTAAAACCCAGCGTATAAAAACCTAATATGATTTTAAGAACCTGTTAGGATGAAATTTTCATATCCAGCTCCCTTCATATAAGAATCATTTCAGCCTGAAATTTCAAAGTAGGTCTCTAATTTCCAAAGTAATCATTATAAAGTACTATACTTCAAACTTTTTTGTTTTCTTGTTCATAAAAGAACACTATTTTTGCGTAAATATAAATATTTTCAGCTTGGAAATAACTATAAAAGAAATGTTCGGGTTGACACAGGTTTATTTTTCTCAGACGAAAAAATTTTGGAGTCCCTAACGGGACCAGTTCCCTACGTGAGTTCCTGTAGCTCAGTGGGTAGAGCGTCTGACCGGTAATCAGAAGGTCATGGGTTCGATTCCCGTTAGGGACTCAGAAGTTTTTTCTTCTAAGAAAAAGAAGCTTGTGTCAACACGAACATTTCTTCACCAATCTATAATTACATCTAGTTTAATTATACCTCAGATTTTATTTTTAATGCGTGAGAATTAGCACGATAAATGTACGTGAAGATGAATGATTTTAAAATGTTTTATTTTCCAAACACTAAGGTAGGGCCAAAAAAATTTAAAGTTAGTGGCTTAAGAATTATTTTCAAAGTAATGCACATAGTTTTTAAATTAGTTAACAAACATGTTTTATAGGTAACTGCTGTTAGGTTCCGTACTTTTTATTCATGGAAACCCATTGGGCTCCAAAAATCTGATAATGGTACCGATTTTTGAAACGAAACACTAATAAAATAGGAAAATGAATAAAATTTATTTCCTAAGACCAATTAGATTGACTCTTTAAAGCATAAATTAAAACAAAATGCTATTTTAAAATCCACCAATGTCAATGAGTAACCAGCACCAATTGGTGGGTTTCTTAAGGTTCCAGTTCAGCATACATAGTGGTCAGTTATACAAAAGAATTTTATTAGAATCTAGTGTGAATCTCATTATTTGACCTCCATCTGCCATTGTGTTATATCCTCGTGGGCCTTAGTGAAACCCAAGAATAACAGGCACAAGACACATAATTCATTGTAAATGGAAAGCTAAAAAAATACTGTAAATGTTCTCCCGTGGTTTGCAACTCAACTATTTTCTTTTGGCAATCCTAAAGTTGAAGTTAATAAGACTGTACCCAACATGTGTAAGTAGTTCAAGATTTCATATTGTGATGTTCAGTGTCTCGTCCAATTTTTCTTTACTGCTGTTACAACAAACTGCAATAGAGTAACAACGAAAAACATTGCGAAACTGATGTCCAGCTAAACAGGAATTGCTGCTACTTTAAAATAAAAATTGCTAATAATGCTGGATGTCTACACCAAAATCGACCTGAAATACTAAGTCAGTGTGTTTTACTATTTTAACTTTTAATTTCAACTGGGAAACGGAACTTCGTTTACGTGATTTTCCCAGCATGGTAACGACACGTTACCGGTAACGATCGTTACCACGAAATCGTATTGCTTGCAATTGACCCAAACTTTTACCGGCTTTGTTACCTGGAGTGAGCAAAATCCGTGTAGCAACAATTAATGGCCGGAACTTAAGATCTGGGGTCGTTTTGTTTCGTTGAGATTTTTCACTTGACGTTTAAATAATATATTTAGTTACAAAAACAATTCTCACAGTTCTCTTCGAGGTACATCCCTGCCAAACCAATATCAATGAGTTTCAAATCTATTATAGTATCATACTAACCTGATACCAAGAGTATGCCCTCTTAACCGGGTCACTGAGAATAACAATCAGCTTAGCAGTTGGTATCAAAGCATGTAGACGAGCGGTCGTTTTTTCTGTATCAAAATAATTGGCACTTTTCTCAAAGGACTGAACTTTGCTTGAATTTCCAAGATCAGGGAAAAAATCCATATACCTGAGATTTGAAACAATGGGATAAAACAATATGCATTATGCATTATGCAAACCAAACAAGTTTAACGATTAAACCTAGAAGACGATTCAGGCTAGGGCAACCAGTTAAGTATATAAGAAATAGTAATTATGAATGGGTGTAAAATAGGAAAACAAAGCAGTACAAGATGTTATTAATAATATAATATATGTATGACCTATGAGTTAATAAAGGAAAAGACAAAGAATAAAAAAAATTAAAATAAAAATCGATTTATTTGAAATGTTCCTTTCTTGCTCTTAGGCCTAAGGAAACTATATATTGAAAACTCACTACTAGCGTAGTCAATAACAATCCTAGCTAGTAAATTGATTTAAACAAAACTTATTGATTTGTTAATATTTATTTAGTATTTTACATTTTTAGTCGTCCACGAGTTAGGTAAAGGTAACAGCTATTTATAAGCAAATACCGTATTTTGTCGTGTATAAGTTAAAAATGGCACTCGACTTATACAAGGATCAAAAAATAAAACATTTACAATGAAGCACAAAGAAATGAAGCCGTTCCAAGCGCCGGAAATCTAGATGATGAAGAACTGAGCCCCGGCCCTATGACGATATGTTGACAGCCGAAGAATTTGGTCTGCTGTTTGAAGAGAGTGACGATGAAAACTTTGACGGCTTCTGAAGTGCAACTATCATTAAAACGGCTCCTTTAGGAGCCACCAAATATTGCAAAAAAAATGATCGATTATTTCTTCATTTGCTACTGGCATATTGTATTTGTGTCGTGTTTGTGCCTTGCCAAGTTTACTGAATACATTAATTTATTTTGTTTAATTTTATGAGAAATGTGGGTCGATTTATAAACGAAAATTCTAAAATGACACCAAAATGGGGGGGCGGATCGACTTATACACGGGATCAACTTATACACTGCAAAATACTGTATCTTATAGAGACGCAGTTAAAAAATTACGTATTGTGAGCAAAAATTTAAAACTGTTTTTTTGAAACGATAAAACAAAGATTTAAAATATAGCCAATCACACGTCGCACTGAACAGAAAGGCTAATCTCGTTCCCAGACGGTTCCTCTTCTCTGCTCACGCGGGCGGCGAGGATATCTGGGAACAAGAATAAAAAAAGCGGGAAAATTCGCGCCAAGTCGCACGTACGTGTGGTGCTTCCATGCAACCTCGCATTAGGTTCTTTAATTTTTTGTCATCCTGATAAAAGACTGAGGTTATAACTGCATTCATAAATACAGTATTCAACTTTTGTTACGAAAAATCCAAGGAGAATTCCAGGTAACTTAATAGATCAAGTATATTAGATGCAAGTATATTTAATCAGTAGGAAAATCATATCATACACAATAGTCTAACTTCAAAAATGGTCATTAACTTTTACATTATTTTTTGAGGCCAGTACTGCACAAAAATAATTTAGGACAAAGTTTGGAAATAAGATAGATCCCAATTGCAAGGCAGTCTTGTGCAATGGTAAATAGTCCGCCAAAAACAACATTACGTCGAATAAAAACTCAAATACTAACAAACTTTCCTAATTACTCGGAGAAAACTGAAAATTTTTTCAGAAAACACGAGGTTTTTAAGAAATTGAAAACGTTTTGTGCATGGTTCTTAGGTGGTATACAACTATGGAAGTATATCAATTTTACTTGAAATCGAAACTCGCTTTGCTACACAAACACGCAAACGAAAAGTTTGACTTAACGTTTCAAAAACGTTTTGGATTTAACTTAAAGTACATTATTCATTAAAGTAATAACTTTTTCAAGGCTGAGTTGTTCAAAGGCTGGTTAAATTTAGCCCTGGCTTTAGCAAAAATTCGAGCAGTAATCTCTTCTTTACTTAAGAAAAGGTTTACGTTTTTATTTTAAAATACTCGGCTCCAATTTCTCAAAGGAAACACTTGTAAATCCCTTAACAGCTTAATACAGCTCAAACCCGTCTCAGTGAGGTCGGAAACAAAGAAATTGCCATTGCCATTGGCAACAAATTTATCCCATAGGGTAAAAAAAGATGATCGACTTTTGAACACCTGAGCCCAAGCTGACAACTCACTACACCTGTCACTCTCCATTTTAATTCTTAATTCTAATTTTTAATTTTGTTGAATTCAGTTTATCTCTAGATGTCATCAAGGGCGGCAACGATAATCGCAAAACCAAAGAAATGTGACTCATTCACACTTTGGGTACTTTCAATCCCTAAGAAATAACATTCTATCGTTCCTGATGCTATGGTTGTTTTAACATAAATTTTCTCACACATTTCTATCCTTTTATTTCCTCTTGTTTTTCTACATACCTATAATTATTGCGTTATCTATCTTTGCATCACCATATAACCATCTCTCTATTTCTCTCCCACGCACTTACTCCAATAAAGGATTAGTCAATGCTATTCTATTCTATTCTATTCCATTCCATTTCATTCCATTTCATTCTATTACAAATTGTTTCTATTGAAACACCAACGCAGCCGGTATCCCATTTATGTTACTGAGTTGAGACTGTTGGCCCGCGTTGTGAAATGTTGTCAAACATTTACAAGCAGGCAACAAAAGTTGCTTTAAACGTGAAACTCACCAATCTAGTCCTCTCGCGTAATTTAGGCCATTGAAAAACTGTATTTCCTCAAATGTCTTAACACTTGGTTCACTGCTAACGATTTCCGGGTGCATGTTAAGGAACGTATATAGCGCCGTGGTGCCCGTCTTCTGTGGACCAATCACAAGAAAGGAAGGCAAACGGTTGCATGTCTTCCCCTCTGCCCAGATATCTAAGTGTCTCTTGTCCGCACAGGGATTCTAACATATTTAAAATAAAAGGACAATTTTAGTGCCGGGCTTACCCAGTCTTTGTGTTGCCACAATTAGATATGACTCACTGGAAATTTAGGATTTAAGAAAATAATATAATTCAAAACTTAGAATGGGACTTAGTGCGATTTAAGGCAACTTAAGAAAAAATGGTACTGCCACTGAGGGCAAAGAAGGGCAATATAAAGCAACTAAAGGCGTAATGCCGACCTCGATTAAGTTTTTATTCAAAGTTTCTCCGGATCCCTTTAACTGCAATGCTGCTATTTGTTAGTAAAGGGTTACCGTTAAGACCGGTTGCAAACAAGCAAGTTTTCTTTGATTAACCAATTTTTTTCTCATGGAAAATTGCCATACAAAGACTTGTCAAATAACCATGTTTGTTTGTAGCCAGTTTTAGACACAAAAGCAATTTCTTGAATGAAAGATCAAATAAATCACAGTCCTTCTGCTTATCTTTCCATCTTTTCCAGTGCCTGCCTTACTGCCTGCCGTTCCTTCCGGCCGTCAATATAAATATTGATATAAATATTTTCTGCCATTACCATCCGCTTGTGGGTTTCTTCATCCGTCAACATATAAATGCACCGAGCATAAGTTTGTCTGTTAAGAGTTGATAGTGTTTCATCTACTAGTGATTTTTGTTAACCTCCCCAACTGCCAGCTGGCTGCATGTCATTCTGTGTCTGTTTCTGTATCTGGCTGCATGTCTGTGTGTCTGTCTGACAGTTCGTCTTTGTATATCATAAATAATGGTAAAAGTGCAACGCTTGTGGGATGTGGCTATAAAGATGAACTCAAGTATAGATAGCACAAACGTGCTAGTAGATAACTTGAAGCCACTATATTGGGCACTATGGCCACATTGGTAGCAGGCTTTACCCATTTCAACTACCATAAAAATTAGTGAGCCTGATTGCTAGCAACCATGGAGAGCTGTTTTTTTTTTTGTTTTGTTTTTTTCCGTGAAAGAGTAAGGGCTTACCCCTGTTTTGGCCTTTTTGGCCTCAGCATGGCATAGCTAACAAACAACCTCAGGTTCCCAAAACGAACATAACTAATGGTAAACGCGCAATGCTTGTGGGATGTGGCCAAAAAGATGAACTTAATATCCAGTAGATACATAGTACAAACATGCTAGTAGCTAACTTGAAGCCACTAAACTGGGCATTGTGGCCTGGTTGGTAGCGGGTTTTACCCCTTTAAAATACCGATTATCTGTCGTTCTGGCTGACGGTTTGTCTCTGTCTTTTAGTAGCTCAGTCTAGCTGTCTGTTCGTCCATCGTTTTCTCCACATGTTCGTATTTTCTGTCTTTTTGTATGTCTGCAAAAATAACTCTATTATATAACAACAAAAGAATGTGAGCCGATCACTTACCTGCCATAATGGCTCAACATCTGCAGGAAACAAATGAAAGTACTTCTCTGCAAGCTGTACAGGATGCGCAGATTGGAAATTCAAGTTGGTCCAACAGTGGAGATGGTTGATAACACTTTCAAATACATAAATCCCGAGTCTGTCATTGCCATAATTTGAAAGGTGAGTCATAAAGATATTGACCTGATAAAAAAATCGCAAAATCGTTACTTAACATTAAACTATAATAGCATTTCTTTTCCTGCTGGCATTTCAAATAAAAACCAGATCAGCATATAAAACTATAACGTTTAAAAGCGGTCAAACTGTCAAAAGCTTAATTGCACAAAAAGAAATATTCAACCCACTGATGCAATCACAATTTTATTTTTGACTAACGACAACTGGAGATTTCATTAAGAAAATTATTAAATATTGAATTATAATATAATTTAGTGTTGGGCGGGCATGGTTGGCACAGCTGGTAAGATCTCTGTCTTAAATTTTCCGACTACAACAAACCTAGTTCGATTCCCGTCTCTGCCGAGATTTGAATATTATTTTTTGCTACCTTTTTTCCTGCCTAAGCTAATTATCTCAGCTTTCCATCCTTCCGAGTATCAGCATCTGCTGGGAGTTAAACTGTGTTGGATTAGTGTCTTTTCCAGGGGAAATCATAGACTCTCTGCTTAACGCTACAGAAACCGGAGATAAGCACCAGCTCCATGGGCTACTTGGCTCATAAAGGATATAGCTTTATAATTTAGGGTTTCATTAAGATTTGGAACAGGAGGGCATTTTTATTTGGCACCCAGGCAAAGTTTGTGAAAAGCCTGAGAAATTTTAAAAATCTTTAGTTGCAAAGATGCTGAAAGTAGCCGGGCAAAGCTGTCTTCACAGCCAGTCAATTTGCCCGGTGCCCAGCCCTTAATGAAACCACTGATAATATTGAGTGTCACCTAGTCCTTTTAGCCTTATAAAGACTCTGGAATGCAAAGCAACAAAACACAAAAAAGGCTAGGAAATTAAACAAAACAAAACAAAGAAATATCCCTCCAAACCACAGGTATTGATGTGTGCATTTATGTTACAATGAGTAAAGTCACCTAAGTCTTACTGGGTTATGAGCCAACACCTGGAATACGCTTCCACCAAAGACACTTTCTTCCAGTACTTCCCTTCCTTTAGGGTACCTGTCCAGTAGCAGTGTGTGGGTAAACAAGCCACAGGTCTGACGAGGTAGAACCTTAAAACAATGATGAAAAATTAGGTAAATTCAGTTATTAAACATCTCAGGGTCGAAAAACTACAGTAAAGTGCAGTGGGGTGGGTGGCATCAGAAGTGGCACCATACCCAATTTTATGTAGGAATTAGAATAAGTCAGTCTAGCTAGTAAAGCAGTCATTATCTGAGCCTCCGATGATTACAGCCAGGATGGAATCATGGGCTATATGCACGACTACAGTAGCTGTGATTTGTCAATCTAATCATGACTTACATGAAAAGATCTGTACTGGGATTAAAGTTGATTCTCAGTCTAAAGAGAATAGCCAGTAGCCACTCCCTGGGTAACAGAAATTAATGAGACAGTATTAATTTACAAATTACTAACATTGCGAAAAATGTAGTTAGTAAGGTTCATAGAGTAATCAGTCAGGCAATGATCAAAGATAGTATCAGAGCAGAAAAAGGTTAAATGATTTTTTCTTTTGCTAACAATCCATGCACTGATTGAATAATTTAAAGCCTTCATCAAATAATGCCTTGCAAAATTCTTCTAATGCTAATTAAGGCTTTAGAAATTATATTACCTGTCTTGGATAAAAAATTGCCTAGCTGGGAAATAGTTAAACAAAACAACATTAGTTTGAAGAAAATCATGTTGTTTGGAGTTTATTCCATCAAAATTATTTTTAATTTTCCATCTTAGTAGATAAAGGCCAGAGCAGTGCAGGGCCACAGTATCAGGCTATATGCTGGAGAACCTTGCTAAACTCTTTCGAACTAGCTTATGTAGGAAGCATATTTTCAAAGTGCTACAATAGTGGAACATTTTTTGAAAAGGTATAAAAATGAACTTGGTTAATTCATCCTAAAAAATAATAGTTCTTCAAAAGTGAAATGTGGGAGACTAAGGAAATTTTAATTTCGATTCCATCATTCTTCACACTGCAAGGGCAGCAGCATACCATATACAATTATTGTTGAGGTTGAATTTGCAAACTGTTGGCAACTTTAGTCCTTACCTTAATGTTTTTGTAAATAAATCCTCTTCTTTTTCTCGCTGGCTTCAAATGTGGGTATTCCTCAGTTGAAGTCACCTTCAGCTGGTAGACACGTTGCCATGCCTCATACAATGCATCATGGGTAGGATAGACACCCGAGTGATGAGGAGCAACAGCATAACTTAAGCTGATTGGAATGCCATGGGTCTTCAATAATTTAAAGAAATATTATTGAATGTATTACCACTGACAGATAAAATAAAACTATACCAACTAATATATTTCAGTAGGGGTTAAGTATTAAAAGGTATTAAGCTGCCGCCTGGTTAGCCTAGTTGGTAAGGTGCCAGTTTATCATGCAGGAGGCTCGGGTTCCATTCCCAGCTGGACCAACACTCAGGGTCTCAAAATATTTTAGGAGACAACAACAACAACAACAACAACACTTTATTTCACCCCACAATATACAAGAAATAAAAATAACCATAGTACAAACAATGATAGGGGTGCAGGCTGCCCGAAATAACCTAAGAGTTAAAAATGCCAGGCAGCCAGTTAAAAGAAAAGATGTTTAAATGTTTAGGTCAG
>JAOBBB020082134.1:0-22814 GCA_025331005.2 Zoanthus gigantus
GTGACAATTTTTATTTGCCACATAAAAACTAGCACGCCAGTTTTTCAGCAAATATAATTGTCATACAAAAATTGGTCAATTTTTCTCATCTACACGAGCAAATAAAAATTGTCACATAAAAATTGTCATGCACATAAAAATTGCTCGTGTAGACGAGGCTTTACGCACAAAGAAAATCTCATTAAGCCATTAATACACAACAATTCCTAAAAAATCTTAATATTTAAATTGGGTAATCTCATGCAGGAACGTTCAGGCGTAAAGTTCCACAGTTTTTAAGGATAAATTTAAAAGACTCTGCCAACAAATATTTTAATTTTGGGCTCTGGGATTCATATATTCTATTACATTTGGAGTTTATAAATTACCTCGTTTAGTGGACCCACTAAAAATGACCTGATCTCCCAGTTGTGGCTTTGTAAGCTCAGTTGCTTAAAGCTCAGCACAGATATCGCAATTGTTACTATAAGGGTTTGAAGCCCTTGTAGCATGACAAAGTTTTATATTACATAAATGTCCGAGGATATTTAAACGAATTTTCTAAAATGAATAAATTAGTAGTGACTTAAAATTTAAATTTTGACTAACAAAGTTGGTGAGTAGCCGTTTTGTTTCACCCGCAATGTTGCTTGTGTACGGAATCATATTGGGTATTAACTTCTTGACGAATTGACGCGAGAGGCAAGTTGAGCTTCGGGTTTTTCCATTTTTCTGCGGTAATGCTTTGCCTCCTACTATAATAACAATGCTAATCATAGCCAAGACTGCGACAAAAATCAACCTGAAACGGGCTATAAAAACACAATAAAAATTTTAATGTATTTTAGGGCAGAACTGATTTACATAAAAAACAATAATTATAAGCAACTAGAAGTCGAACTACCTGTAAACAAAAGTTTTGTAAAACACTTTTGGCCGCTCAACACTCATACACTTTGCGAAGTCCACAAGATTACCCGCACATAAATCTGCAACAAGCTCTAACATCTGCATAGTTTTAAAATAGCTTTAAAAGTGAAAGTAAAAGTTAAAAATAAAAAATAAAGAAACAATGAGGCAAATTGTTCACAATTTGAACAAACACTTCTTAATTAGTTTTAACCGACCAATCGATATCACATGACCCAACAGTAAAGTTTGTTTTTCCTGTATGGGTGGGTAGGGAGTCAGCTGTTATTCTATTGTTCTTTGTCAAATCTTTTCTTTCTCCATCACCAGGAAGAAAGGAAAACTTTCCAAACGAATGACTCAGTACTGCGGTCCTCACTAAAAAAGCCCTTGAGACCTTAACAAAAGCATTTTGAATCCGACAAAGATTTTAAAACAACTGTGATGCCGTTTTTTTCGTCGTTTCGTTTCACTGCCTTACCAAAGTTTTCCCCAAACTTTCGATTTCATATGCCATTTTGAATTTAAAACAAAAATAAGGATAAAGATTTTAAATTTTTTTCGAAAATAAAAGCAAGTATTTCACCAAAAATCAAGTATGAATGAAATTGAAAGGAACGCGCGCCTCTCGTAAAATTGTTTAATGCAAATCACGTCAGTTTACAGAAATTCTGACCAATCAAAATCGAGATATAGTACTTCTGTTCTGAAAATTTTTCTTTCATGACACATTCTTCGCAGTTTTCATTTTCATGCCCTCTTGTAGCTCAAATAAAATTGTGCGTGTGTTTTTAATTATATAAACAGTTTTTTTTGTTAAAAAAAGTCAAACTTGAATTAATAAATGAGCTGCTCTCTAAAGTTCAGTCTTGCAAAATTTTTGACCAATCAGAATCAAGCTACATTCAACAGCGACAAGATTAAAACAATTGTGTTGCCGGTTTTTTCGTCGTTTCGTTTCACTTCCTTACTACATTTTTCAGCAAATTTTCGATTTCATATACCATTTTGAATATAAAACAAAAGTAAGGATAAAGATTCTTAGGTTTTTTTCAAAAACAAAAGCAAATACTTCACCAAAATCAAGTATGAATGAAAGTATCGCGCGCGTCTCGTAATTTGTAAATATTAAGTTATTATGCAAATCACGAAAGTTTACAGAAGTTCTGACCAATCAAAATCAAGATGCACTGAGCCGAGGCAAATGTGAACAAATATTCTGATTGATCTTTCTTTCGTATTACTTTCCACTTTTTTCAAAGCTTTCAAAGTTTCCATTTTCATGCCAACTTGTACATAGCTCATATAAAGTCAAAGATATAGTTGTGTGCCCGTTTTTATTTAACAAATAAAATTACGTAAACAAGTTTTTTTTTTATCAAAATATTAAAAGTTTTAATTTGCAAACAAAACGATATAACGCTAACACCCGCTTCTCTCTAAAAATTCATGATCAGCACCCGCACTGGATTTAGTTACTGCACGGAAATTTTTTATTATTCATTTTTTTTGGGAAAATCGAAGATATTAAAGGCTGATCAAGATTCTGGTAACAAATTTTGGTTCGAAAAGACTATTGCTGTTTTTATTTTTCGTATTTGCGAAATATTGTAAACTGCGAAACTTCAAACTGCGCTTCTAAAACTCAGTCCTTACTGTCTTTAAGTCCTCCAAAATATTGTAGAAACTTAACAATTTAACTTCTGGTTAAAATCAGACCATCGATCATGTTTTCCGCTAATGGCGCTAATACTGAATCGCTATTACGCAACTGGCCGTCATTTCCCTCGCTACATGTATTACGTCTACCCGCCATTGTATTTAATACATTAAACTATCATTAACGCTTTCTATCTTTAACGAACACCATTTTGGAATACACGCTTTTACAAACATTTTGTTACAAAAAATAACATATGCGATCTTTGCGGATATCTCGCTTGTCGTGAACTGACCTCTATCAGTTTATTGTAGTGAGGGGCCTGGAGATGAGCTGCGTAACGCGGGCTTCACGAATTCCTCGCCTCACCAGCCGCCATCTTGATGTTTTGGCGTTTTTATCAAAGCTAATATTCGTGTTGCTTTCAAGTAGTAATTAATACTAATGCAACTTAGAAAATTAACTATAGTAAAGATAAATGGTTTCATACGTTGGAGACTACACCGAAGCTGTTTCATCTATCCGAAAAAACAACGTAAGTTAGAAAATATAAACACCACGTGTTGACATTTAGTGTATTTCAAACTAGTAGATATATTTTCGAGAGTGTAGTATAAAGTTTTGTGAACCATTTAACGTTTATATAGAGTCAAATCTCAATAGAAACGTTAATTCATTTTACTTGTATCTTCTAATATTTATTTTATTTTATAGTTAAGTTATATTACAATATGCATGGGGCATTTGCTATTTGTTACTTTCAAAATTTTCCCACGGTTTGGATAATTATTTTAAACTTAATATAGCTTTATAACTTAAGTCAATAATTAAATAACTTGAACCTTTATCAAGCTGAAAACAAATGAGGGATATTAATTTTAAAATTTATTTTTAATTGTGTTCTAGAGCCCAAAAGAGGGGGGAGGCACCAAGCCTACCTTGGGGACTGCCATATAATGGCTATATAGTAAGTGAAAATGTGAAGAGTGTGGCTTTTAGGCCTTTTACTTAAGGATAGAGTGTATAAATGATATAGTTTGGGTCTAGAATAGGGTACCATTTTTCACGAAACTGACCAGTTTGTTGAATATTTTATTTCAGCTGAGGAAACCAGAAATTGCCACTCAAGAGATAAAAATACAGTATCTAATCAGCAAAGTGTAAGTTTATGAAACTTGGTCCTAATAGTGGCAATCTTTGGGACGGATAATTTTAAAAGGACCATGCTGTGCTTTATTGATAATGTCATATAGTTTTCTGTTTTGTTACAGTAATTTACTTATCTATAGAAGTTGTTTTGAATATATGAAATGAATATGATGCACCATTGTAATATAATACAAATTTACTATAAAGAGTGGTCAGACACACAAAATAAAGGTCTCGACAGGGTACTTTCTGTGAGAAAGTATTTTATTGAGATACTTAGGAACACTATATGACTTGTATATACCAAGGAAAAAATTTATTGGACTTCTTTTTCAGTACTGGAAAAAAATGGCTGTTTGTACAGAATCTTCGCGGCCTTATTAATACATTTGTTATAAAAATGCGTAAGATTTTTGTCTTCCAAAGGCTAGAATTCAAGTTAAGAAATAAATAAACAAAGTTTCTTGCATTCAGTAGTTTATCAAAATTGTTCCGAGATAAACTCTTGCTTTGTTTTAAGGTAAGAAAACAAGGCTTAGTGTTTTGTTTATCTCACTTGTTTTTCTCAAAACAAGTGATATTAACATAACCAGTATCTCAATTGTTTTAAGATAAACACTTGATCGATCGTAATCATGTCACCTTGCATGAAAATTCATCCAAGTCAACCAATAAGAAAGAAAGCAGCCTGGTCTTTCAAAACAATTGCGTATGAATAAAATTAGGTCCAAGCAAGACAATTTTAGCCTTTTGCCAGTTAATTAAACTAATAAACAAGATTCAGTGACGACCGTAAATCAGACTTATACCCAAGAAGGTGAAAATTTTAAATCGATTGAAATAATTTTTGTTTTGAAATAATGTTTTCAAATTGCAATGACAGACAATGTGATCTTTAAAATAATTAGAAAAAGAGAAAGTTGTGGAAAGTGTTATGTAAACGGTTTTATAGTCTGAATAAATTTTACCAAAACTCAATTGACTGTCACACACAAATACTTAATAATAGCAGTTAAAACTTTCAGCATCACTTGGCTTTGTTGTTTTATATTATTCCATAAATATTTAAAGAGCTAACTTTACTTTTTAGCCAGCTAAATAATTAATAGACAAGATCGCTAATGTTTCACTGATTGAATTGTTTTTGTTTTTCAAAAAAAAGCATCAGTCAAGGTCATATCGCCCACATGATACCACTGTTACCAATAAAGGGAAAGGTAGAGAAAGTGACCTAGATGTTAAAAGAAAATAAAATGCAAAATAAGTTGATTTTACTTGACTTTCTGTTCTATAATGACAAAAAGAGTCAAAGGTATTGTAATTATGGTTAAAATTGCAGGTTTTCAGCTACAAGACTGGCTCAACAATCACTGAATGTCACTATGCCAATTTGACTTTTAATAGTTGAAGTTATGTAAGGAAATCTTTTAGAAACAGTTCACTGACAACCATTTTTGTAAATCCATGAATTAAAAGACTTTGATAAACATTTTAAGAAGTTTTTCCTGGTCAAGAATAAAATATTTTCTTTGTTGTTGGTATCTTGTGTTTTTTTAGCCTTGGTAAATGTGTCTATTGCAAAGTCAAAGGGTGTGGTTTGTCATCATAGGCGATAATGTGAAAACTAGTCAAAATGATTTCAGCTAAGTCATTGTCCCAGTAGTGTACTTAGTATGATAATTTGTACAGCGTTCATCAACTTTTTAGGATTGAAAAAACTGCCAAAAATATAATCAGTCATTTTTATCACAGTATGTGAATTTTATTTAAAACTATTCTTTCATTAAATAATAATAAAAATACTTTGTTTATTAGGTTTTGAAGAAAATTGTCGTCTTATTCTGTACTGAAAGATTTTTCTTTAGAAAGTACCTTATATATGATGTGTTGTATGTAATCCATTTTGCATGTTTTAAACCAAGTGCCAAAAACTGCCTCAGCTACATTTAGTTAATGTTTTTAAAGTTTTTTTGCATTTTCTTTTTACGACATCTTGCACAGCTGCCACAACTTTCCAGATGCATCTGCTGATTCGGCACAGAAAATTTCTACATTATTTATTCAACTCTTCTTTAGTCCTGGATACATTTAGTGAATGAGAAAAGACTTTTTTTAACTACACAGCTTCTGACCTTCAAACAAAATATATGTTTTTAGTATTTCTAAAGCTAATAAATGGATAAATAGTGGATCTTATTAAAGCAGTGGCGGATTCCCTGTAGTGTATAAGGTAACTGGTTCTTTTACATGAAAATTGCAAAATTTTCTTTTGCTATTCAATGTAGTTACATCTTTCACTCAGTCAGTTTATGACAGAAGTACTTCTACAGTTTTTCTCATCAAGTCTATGATGTTGTATGTCATCATCTGTTATTTCTGGAGTTAGGTCTTTCACTCAGTTAGTTTATAAAATACACTACCTCTACAGACTGTATTTTTCATCAGTTATAACTGATGTATTTAAAAACCTGTTATTGCAGGATTTAGGTCTTTCACTCAGTCTGTTTATAAAATACACTACTTGTCCAGTATTTTTCTTGAGTTAGATCCTTTACTCAGTCAGCTCATGCAATACATGTACAGTATTTTTTATCTGGGTTGTGATATTGTATTTCATCATCTGTTATTTCTGGAATTAGTCGTTTAATTCAAACAGATTATACAATACATATTACACAGTGTTTCCAATGCGGTCTGTTTTGTTGTATTTCATCACGTCTTATTTCAGGAGTATTGTACATTAAATCTCACTTGGTCTATAATGTTGTGTTTCATCATACATTATTTCTACAGTTACTTCTTTTACTCAGTCAGTTTATGTATTACTTGTACTGCAGTATTTCTGATCATCTCTATGATCTTGTATTTCATCATCTGTTATTTCTGGAGTTAGTTCTTTCACTCAGTTAGTTTATGAAATACACTACTTCATTTACAGTATTTTTCATCAGTTATAACTGATGTCTAAAAACCTGTTATTGCTGGAGTTAGGTCTTTCACTCAGTTAGTTTACAAAATACACCTCTTAATTTACAGTATTTTTCATCAGTTATAACTGACGTATTTAAAACCCTGTTATTGCTGGAGTTAGTTCTTTCACTCAGTCAGTTTATGCAGTACTTTTCTTCAGGTCTGTGATGTTGTTCATCATCTGTTATTGCTGAAGTTAGATCTTTCACTCAGTCAGCTTATGCTGTATTTCTACAGTATATCTCAGGTCGATGATGTTGTCTATCTCCATCATTTATTTGTGGTGTTAGGTACATCTACAGTATTTCTCATCAGGTCTATGTTGTTGTTCATCATCTGTTATTTCTGGAGATAGGTCCTCCATGAGTTTGTTTGTACCCATGAATGTACATTATTTCTGATCAGGTCTATGAACCTGTATTTCATCATCTGTTATTTCTGGAGTTATTTCCTTCACTCAATCAGATTAAACAATACATTTATAGTATTTCTAATCCAGTTTATGATGTTCTATTTTGCACTTGTTATTTCTGGACTTTTGTACAGTGAATTCCACTTGGTCTATAATGTTGTGTTTCATTACATTATTTCTGGAGTTGCATTTTTATCTCTGTGTTTATATGTATTACTTGTACAGTATTTCTGATCAGGTCTGTGCTATTGTATTTCATCATCTGTTATTTCTGGACTTAGGTCTTTCACTCATTCAGTTTATACAATAGTTGTACAGTATTTCTCATCAGTTATAAATGTTGTATTTAATCACCTGTTATTTCTGGAGTTAGGTCTTTCATTCTGTCAGTTTATGCAGTACTTCTGTAGTATATCTCATCAGGTCTATGATGTTGTCTATCATCATCACTTATTTCTGGAATTAGATCTTTCACTCAGTCACTTTATGCAGTACTTCTACAGTATTTCTCATCAGGTCTGTGATGTTGTCTATCATCATCACTTATTTCTGGAGTTAGATCTTTCACTCAGTCACTTTATGCAGTACTTCTACAGTATTTCTCATCAGGTCTATGATGTTGTCTATCATTGTCTTAATTTTGGAGCTTGGTCACTCATCATTTAGTTTGTACTCATGTACAGTATTTCTTATCAGCTCTATGATGTTGCATTTAATCATCCATTATTTTTGGAGTTAGATCCTTCACTCAGTCAATTTATACAATACATGTACAGTATTTCTCATCAGTTATGACTGTTGCATTTCATCTGTTTTTTTTGAAGTTAGTTTCTTCAATCAATTACTCTGTATTACGAATACAGTATTATATCATCTGTTAATTCTGGAATTAGTTGCTTTACTCAATTAGTTTGTAACTATTTACAGTATTTCTTTTCCGGTCTATGATGCTGCATTTCATCTGTTATATCTTGTGTGAGGTCTTTCACTCATTCAGTTTATGTGCAGTACATCTACAGTATATTTTATGAGGTCTGTGATGTCTCATCATCATTTATTTCTGGAGTTCGGTCTCTCACTCAGTCATTTTATGCAACTTACATCTATGGTCTATCTCAGCAGGTCTGTGATGTTTCTATTATCATCTGTTTTTTCTTGTTTTATGTCTTTCACTCTATCGAATTATGCAGTACTTTTACAGTATATCTTATATGGTCTATAATGTTGTTTTTCATCATCATTTATTTCTGGAGGTAGGTCTTTCACTCAGTCATTTTATGCAGTACTTCTTAAGTATATCTCATCATGTCTGTGATGTTGTTTATCATCATACCTCCTTCTTGAGTTAGGTCTTTCACACAGTCAGTTTATGCAGTATTTCTACAGTATATCTCATTACTTCTATGATGTTGTCTATCACCATCGTTTATTTCTGGAGTTAGCTCTCCCACTTAATCAGTTGTTGCTGTACTTCTTCAGTTTATCTTGTCAGTTCTATGATGTTGTCTATCTCCATCATTTATTTCTAAAGTTAGTTTTTTCACTCAGTCAGTTTATGCACTACTTCTACAGTATATCTCATCAGTCTGTGATGTTGTCTATCACCGTCTGTTATTTCTGGAGTTAAGTCTTTCACTCAGTTTATAAAGTATTTCTGCAGTATATCTCATAATGTCTATGACGTTTTCTATCATCATCATTTATTTCTGGAGTTAGGACTTTCACTCATTCAGTTTATGCAGTACTTCTACAGTATATCTCATCAGGTTTATGATGTTGTAGCTCATCATCTGGTATTTCTAGAGCTAGATCTATCATCAGTTAGTTTGTACCCCTGTACAGTATTTGTCATCAGGTCTGTGATGTTGCATTTAAACTTCTGTCATTTCTCGAGTTAGACCCTTCACTCAGTCAGTTTATGCAATACATGAACAGTATTTTTCATTAGTTATGACTGTTGCATTTCATCATCTGTTGTTTTTGGAGTGAATTTTTTCACTCAATCACTTTGTGTATTACGTGTACAGTGTTTCTCACCAGATCTATGGTGTTGTGTTTCATGATCTGTTATTTCTAGATTTAGTTGTTTCACTCAATTAGTGTGTACCTATTTACAGTATTTCTTATCAGGTCTATGATGTTCCATTTCATCATCTGTTATTTGTGGAATGAGGATTTTTATCAGTCAGTTTGTATGCATGTAAAGTATTTTTCATTAGGTCTATGAAGTTGCATTTCATCATCTGTTATATCTTGTGTTAGGTCTTTCACTCAGTCAGTTTATGCAGTACATCTACATTTTATATATCTCATCAGGTCTGTGATGTTGTCTCATCATTTATTTCTGGAGTTGGGTCATTCACTCATTCAGTACTTCTACAGTGTATTTCATTAGGTGGATGGCATTGTCTATCTCCATCATTTATTTGTGGTGCTAGGTTTTTCACTTAGTCAGTTTATGCTGAATTTCTCAATTATATCTCATGAATGATGTCTATCATCATCATTTATTTGTGGTGTTAGGTACTTTTACAATATTTCTCATGAGGTCTATGATCTTGCACTTCATGATGTGTTATTTCTGGAGTTAGATCCTTCATTCTCAGTCAGTTTATACAATTCATTACAGTATTTCTCATCAGTCATGACTGTTGCGTTTCATTATCTTTTGTTTTTGGAGTTAGGTCCTTCACTCAGTCAGTTAGTGCAATGCATGAACAGTATTTCTCACCTGATCTATGATGTATTTTATTACCATTTATTTCTGAAGTTAGGTCTTTCACTCAGTATGTTTATGCAGTACTTCTACAGTATATCTCAGGTCGATAATGTTGTCTATCTCCATCATTTATTTGTGGTGTTAGGTACATCTACAGTATTTCTCATCAGGTCTATGATGTTGTTCATCATCTGTTATTTCTGGAGATAGGTCCTCCATGAGTTAGTTTGTACCCATGAATGTACATTATTTCTGATCAGGTCTATGAACCTGTATTTCATCATCTGTTATTTCTGCAGTTAGTTCCTTTACTCAATCAGATTAAACAATACATTTATAATATTTCTAATCCAGTCTATGATGTTCTATTTTGCACTTGTTATTTCTGGACTTTTGTACAGTGAATCCCACTTGGTCTATAATGTTGTGTTTCATTACATTATTTCTGGAGTTGCATCTTTATCTCTTTGTTTTTATGTATTACTTGTACAGTATTTCTGATCAGGTCTGTGCTATTGTATTTCATCATCTGTTATTTCTGGACTTAGGTCTTTCACTCATTCAGTTTATACAATAGTTGTACAGTATTTCTCATCAGTTATAAATGTTGTATTTAATCACCTGTTATTTCTGGAGTTAGGTCTTTCATTCTGTCAGTTTATGCAGTACTTCTGTAGTATATCTCATCAGGTCTATGATGTTGTCTATCATCATCACTTATTTCTGGAATTAGATCTTTCACTCAGTCACTTTATGCAGTACTTCTACAGTATTTCTCATCAGGTCTGTGATGTTGTCTATCATCATCACTTATTTCTGGAGTTAGATCTTTCACTCAGTCACTTTATGCAGTACTTCTACAGTATTTCTCATCAGGTCTATGATGTTGTCTATCATCGTCACTTATTTCTGGAGTTAGATTGTTCACCCAGTCAGTTTATGCAGTACATCTACAGGTCTACATCTCAGGTCTATGATGTTGTTTATCTTATTTTTTTTGGAGTTAGGTCTTTAACTCATTCAGTTAATGCAGTATTTCTACAGTATATCTCATCAGGTCCATGATGTTGTCTATCATCATCACTTATTTCTGGAGTTAGATCTTTCACTCAGTCATTTTATGCAGTACTTCTGCAGTATTTCCCAACAGGGCTGTGATCTTGTATTTCATGATCTGTTATTTCTGGAGTTAGATTGTTCACCCAGTCAGTTTATGCAGTACATCTACAGTATATCTCAGGTCTATGATGTTGTTTATCTTAATTTTTTTGGAGTTAGGTCTTTAACTCATTCAGTTAATGCAGTATATCTACAGTATATCTCATCAGGTCTGTGATGTTGTCTATCCTCATCATTTATTTGTGATGTTAAGTACTTCTGCAGTATTTCCCATCAGGTCTGTGATCTTGTATTTCATAATATGTTATTTCTCGAGTTAGATTGTTCACCCAGTCCGTTTATACAATACGTATACAGTGTTTCTCATCAGTTATGACTGTTGTATTTCATCATCTGTTGGTTTTGGAGTTTGGTCCTTCACTCAGTCAGTTTGTATGCAATACATGTACAGTATTTCTCACCAAATCTATGATCTTGTATTTTATTACCATTTATTTTTGGAGTTGGGTCTTTCACTCAGTATTTTTATGCAGTAGTTCTACTGTATATCTCATTAAACTGATGTTGTCTGTCATCATTTATTTCTAGAGTTAGGTCTCTCACTCAGTCAGTTTATGCAGTACATCTACAGTACATCTTATCAGGTCTGTGATGTTGTGTATCATCATCAGTTTTTTCTTGTGTCAGGTCTTTCACTCAGTCAGTTTATGCAGTAGTTTTACTGTATATCTCATCAGGTCTATGATGTTGTCTATCATCATCACCATTTATTTCTGGATTTAGGACTCTCAGTCAGTCAGTTTATGCAGTACATCTACAGCATATCTCGTCAGATCGATGATGTTGTCTATCATCATTTACTTCTGTAGTTATGTCTTTGAATCTATCAATTTATGCAGTACTTCTACAGTATTTTTTATTAGATGGATGATGTCTATCATCATTTACTTCTGTAGTTATGTCTTTGACTCTATCAATTTATGCAGTACTTCTACAGTATTTCTTATTAAATCAATGATGGTTTCCATCATCATTTATTTCTGGTGTTAGGTCTTTCACTTCATCAGTTTATGTAGTATTTCTACAGTATATCTCATTAAATAGATGATGTTTTTCTATCATTATCAAATATTTTTGCAGTTAAGTGTTTCAATCTGTCAGTTTATGCAGTACATCTACAGCGTATCTCATCAGGTCTATGATGTTGTCTATCATCATCCTTTATTTTTCGAGTTAAGTCTTTCACTCAGTCAGTTTATGCTGTATTTCTACAGTATATCTCATTATGTCAATGTTGTCGTCTATCTCCATAATTTATTTGTGGTGTTAGGTAATTTTAAAGTATTTCTCATCAGGTGTACGATGTTATAGCTCATCATCTGTTATTTTGGAGGAAGGTCCTTCATCAGTTAGTTTGTACTCATGGATGTATGCTATTTCTCATCAGGTCTATGATGTTGCATTTAATCATCTGTTATTTCTGGAGTTAGATTGTTCACTCAGTCAGTTTACACAATAAATGTACAGTATTTCTCATCAGTCATGACTGTTGCATTTTATCATCTGTTGGTTTTGGAGTTAGGTCCTTCTCTCAATCAGTCTGTGCAATACATGTACAGTATTTCTCACCAGATCTATGATGTTGTATTTTATTGCCATTTATTTCTGGAAGTAGGTCTTTCATTCAGTTTAGGCAGTACTTCTACACTATATCTCATTAGCCAGGTCTATGAAGTTGTTTATCTCAATCATTTATTTCTGGAGTTCTTTCACACAGTCAGTTTATGCAGTATTTTTACAGTATCTCTCATCAGATCTATACTGTTGTCTATTATAATCTATATTTGGAGTTATGTCTTTCACTCTATCGGTTTTTGCAGTACTTTTACAGTATTTCTCATTAGGTCTGTGATGTTGTAGTTCACCATCTGTTATATCTGGAGCTGGGTCCTTCATCAGTTAGTTTGTACCCATGTACAGTATTTCTCATCAGATCTATGATGTTGTATTTAATTATCTGTTATTTCTCGAGTTAGATGGTTCACCCAGTCAGTTTAAACAATACATGTACAGTATTTCTCATCAGGTATGATTGTTGCATTTCATCATCTGTTATATCTTGTATTAGGTCTTTCACTGAGTCAGTTTATGCAGTACATCAAGTCTATGATGTTGTCTCATCATCATTTATTTCTGGAGTTAGGTCTTTCACTCAGTCAGTTTATGCAGTACATCTACTTATATTTCATCAGGTCTGTGATGTTGTCTTTCATCTGTTTTATTTGTGTCCGGTCTTTCACTTATTCAGTTTATGCAGTACTTCTACAGTATATCTTATCAGGTCTGTGATGCTGTCTATCATCATCTGTTTTTTCTTGTGTCAGGTCTTTCACTCATTCTGTTTATACAGTATATCTTATCAGGTCTGATCAGGTTTCTGCAGTACATGTCATCAGGTCTGTGATGCTGTCTATCATCATCTGTTTTTTCTTGTGTCAAGTCTTTTACTCAGTCAGTTTATGCAGTATATCTTATCAGGTCTGATCAGGTTTCTGCAGTATATGTCATCAGGTCTGTGATGCTGTCTATCATCATCTGTTTTTTCTTGTGTCAAGTCTTTCACTCAGTCAGTTTATGCAGTATATATTATCAGGTCTGATCAGGTTTCTGCAGTATATCTTATCAGGTCTGTGATGTTCTCTATCATCATCTGTTTTTTCTTGTGTTAGGTCTTTCACTCAGTCAGTTTATGTAGTACCTCTACAGTATATCTTATCAGGTCTGTGATGTTGTCTATCATCATCTGTTTTTTCTTGTGTCAGGTCTTTCACTCATTCTGTTTATGCAGTATATCTCATGAGGTCTGTGATGTTGTCTATCATCATCTGTTTTTTCTTGTGTCAGGTCTTTCACTCAGTTTATGCAGTACATCTGCGGTCTATCTCATCAGGTCTATGATGTTGTCTAGCACGAGTTAAGTGTTTTACTTAGTCAGTTTATGCAGTACTTCTGCAGTATATCTCATTAAATCAATAAAGTTTTCTGGATCATCATTATTTATTTTTGGAGTTAAGTCTTTTACTCAGACAGTTTAAATGCAATACTTTTATATAATTTTATGGTATTTCTCATAAGGTCTATGATGTTGCATTTCATCATTTGTTATTTTTGGAGTTAGGTCATTCACTGAGTCAGTTTATACAATACATGTACAGCATTTCTCATCAGTTATGAGTTGCATTTCATCATATGTTCTTTTTGGAGTTAGGTCTTTCTCTCAGTCATTCTGTGTAATACATGTACAGTATTTCTCACCAGATCTATGATGTTGTATTTTATTACTATTTATTTCTGGAGTTTGGTTTCTCACTCAGTTAGTTTATGCAGCACTTTTACAGTATATCTCAACAGTTCTATAATGTTGTCTATCATCATCATTTATTTCGTGAGTTAAGTCTTTCACTCAGTCAGTTTATGCAATACTTCTATCTAAGTATGGTATATCTCATCAGGTCTTATGATGTTGACTAGCACCAACACCTATTTCTGGGGTTAGGTCTTTCACTCAGTCAGTTTATGGTGCCAGTACTGCCAAAGTATATCTCATAATGTCTATGATGTTGTCTATTGTTTTCATTTATTTCTGGAGTTATATCTTTCACTCTGTCGGTTTTTGCAGTACTTTTACGGTATTTCTCATCAGGTCTATGATGTTGTAGTTCATCATTTATTTCTGGAGTAAGGTTTTTCACCCAGTTAGTTTATGCAGTACTTTTACAGTATATTTCATCAGGTCTTTCATCTGTTATTTCTTGTGTTAGGTCTTACACTCGTTCAGTTTATACAGTACTTGAACAGTATTTTTCATTAATTATGACTTGTATTCCATCACCTGTTATTTCTAGAGTTAGTTCTTTTAATCAGTCAGTTTATGTATTACTTGTACTGTCAGTATTTCTGATCAGGTCTATGATCTTGTATTTCATCATTTGTTAATTCTGGGGTTAGGTCCTTCACTCAGTCAGTTTATGCAGTATTTCTACAGTGTATTTCATCAGGTTGATGATGTCTATCTCCATCATTTATTTGTGGTGTTAGGTACTTCTACAGTATTTCTCATCAGGTCAATGATGTTGTATTTCATCATCTGTTATTTCTGGAGTTAGGGCCTTCACCCAGCCAGTTTATACAGTTTTTCTCATTAGTTATGACTGTTGCATTTCATCATCTGTTATATCTTAAGTTAGGTCCTTCACTCATTCAGTTTATGCAGTACCTCTACAGCATATCTCATCAGGTCTATGATGTTGTCTCATCATTTATATCTGGAGTTAGGTCTTTCTTTCAATAGGCAGTTATGCATTGCCTCTGTAGTATTTCTGATCAGGTTTTTAATGTTGTATATCATCTATTATTTCTCGAATTAGGTCCTTTACCTTGTCAGTTTTTGCACTACATCACTTTGTACAGTATTTCGCATCAGGTCTATGATGCTGTGTTTCATTAATATGTGGTATTTCTGGAGTTAGGTCTTTCACTCAGTCAGTTTATGCAATACATGTACAGTATTTCTCATCAGGTCTATGATGTTATATTGTCTGTTATTTCTGGAATTGGGCTCTTTACTCAGTCAGTTCATGCAATACATGTACAGTATTTCTCATCAGGTCTATGATGTTGTATTTATTGTCTGCTATTTCTGGAATTGGGCTCTTTACTCAGTCAGTTCATGCAATACATATACAGTATTTTTCATCTAGATTGTGATATTGTATTTGTATATCATCTGTTATTTCTGGAAGTAGTTGTTTCACTCAATCAGATTATACTAACAATACATATTATACAGTATTTCCAATCTGGTCTGTGATGTTGTATTTTATCACGTCTTATATATTATGGAGTATTGTACAGTAAATCCTACTTGGTCTTTGATGTTGTGTTTCATCATACATTATTTCTGCAGTTACTTCTTTTATTCATTACTTCTTTTATTCAGTCAGTTTATGTATTAATTGTACAGTATTTCTCATTAGGTCTGTGATCTTGTATTTCATCATCTGGTCTTTCTGCAATAACGTCTTTCACTCAGTTAGTTTATGCAGTATTTTTACAGTATTTTTTATCAGTTTGTATTTATCATGTGTTGTTCCTGGAGTTAGGTACAGTATTTCTCATGAGGTCTCTGATCTTGTGTTTCATCATATTCTGTTATTTCTGGAGTAAGGTCTTTCACTCAGTCAGTTAATGCAATAGTTCTACTGTATATATCTCATCAGGTCTATGATGTTGTCTATCATCATCATTTATTTCTTGAGTTAAGTCTTTCACTCAGTCAGTTTATGCAATACTTCTATCTATGGTATATCTCATCAGGTCTTATGATGTTGACCAGCACAATCACCTATTTCTGAGTTAGGTCTTTCACTCAATCAGTTTATGGTGCCAGTACTGCCAAAGTATATCTCATCATGTCTATGATGTTGTCTATTGTTATCATTTATTTCTGGAGTTATGTCTCAGTGTCACTCTGTCGGTTTTTGCAGTACTTTTACTGACAGTATTTCTCATCAAGTCTATGATGTTGTAGTTCATCATCTGTTATTTCTGGAGTAAGGTCTCTCACTCAGTTAGTTTATGCAGTAGTTCTACTATATATCTCATCATGTCTATGATGCTGTCTATTATCATCATTTATTTCTGGAGTTATGTCTTTCACACAGTCATTTTGTGTGTTACTTCTACAATTTATCTCATTAGGTTTATGATGTTGTCTATCATCACTTATTTCTAAAGTTAGATCTTTCACTCAGTCAGTTTATAATGCAGTATATCTACACTATCTCATTAGGTCGATGATGTTGTCTATCTCTCATTTATTTCTGGAGTTCGGTCTTTCACTCAATCAGTTGATGCAGTACTTCTACAGTATTTCTCATCAGATCTGTGATGTTGTCTATCAGCATCACTTATTTCTAGAGTTAGATATTTCACTCAGTCAGTTTATGCAGTATATCTACACTATCTCATTAGGTCTATGATGTTGTCTTAGTATCTCTATCATTTATTTCTGGAGGTAGGTCTGTCACAAAGTCAATTTACACAATACATGTACAGTATTTTTTATTATAATTGTTGTATTTCATCCTATTTTTTATGGTTGAGGTCTTTCACTCAATCATTGAATATACAATACATGTATATTTTTTCTCGTCAAATTTAGATTTACTTATAAGATTGGATTTTGATATAATTATATTTAAAAGAAAGACTAACGTGGGTAGCTCGACGTTTTGAAGAGATCCTGCCATCATTTTCAAGAGATCTCTAAATTTACATACAGAGAATGTAAACAAAATTTAGATTTGCTGTTTTTTATACTGTTTTGCTGAAGTTAGGTTTTCAATTATATATTTTGTATAACTGATACATAACTTTTCTTGCCATGTTGATAACTGTTGTTTCTCATCATTTTTTATTTCTGCAGTTAGATCAGGACTTCACTCTTGATACATTTTGTGCAATTTATATACAGTGTTTCTTATAATGCTTATGATGTTATGTTTTGTAATACAATAATTTTATGTTATTTATAGAGTTAGGTAATACACTTAGTTTGTACAGTATTTTTTCATCATGTTTATGAGAGTGTATTTCTTATGTTATTTCTGGGGTTAATTCCTTAACTCAGGCAGTTTGTATGTAGTATGTTTCATCAGGCTTATATTTCTAGAGTTAGAATCTTCATTCAGTCAGTTTTTATACTTTACACTCAAACATTTTTTGTTCAATTGTAACTAGCAAAGATGTGAGTCACATTGAAACTTGTCAGTGAAAAGTATCACAGTGTTTTTGAGATCTGCAGGTATACAGAATTTCTTCTTATCATTTTTTATAAATTTCTGAGCTGCAAATTATTTTGGTTATTCAGTTAATACTGTGCATGTAAAGTATTTCTCATAATAATTTATGTGATAGTATGTCATCATAATAAGTGTGATGATTTTCGTTATTTCTGGGAATCAGTCTTTTCTTAACAAGATAATTATATGTTAATGTTTTTCATTTTTTAGAAAGGTGAAGATGAACAGTTTAAAGCAATAGCTTATGCAATCTGCTGGTAACAGTGCTATGTCTTTATGATTAGCAAAGTACTAGCCAGGGTATACTGGGGAAAGGATGATGAGAATTTTTAGTGCAGTGTAATTATTGTATTATTTGCACCTGAGCACAATAACTAAAAGCTATGGAGCAGTTTGGAAGGATTTGTTTTAACTTTTGATCATGTTATTGACTACGGGAATAAAACAGTCTCATGAATATGTGTTCTAGACAATGATAGAAAACACTATAACGTACCAGAGGAGAACACAAGAAAAAGTGTTGAGAAGCTTTTTGAGTGTTCTAAACATCATTGCATTTTCTATTATTGTCTAAAAACACAAGACAATACTATTTTGTTCCTTTTAGAAAATAACTTCACTTCCATTCTTCTGAAAAACTTTTCTTGCTTTGGGTAACGTTATCTTGTGATTTCTATTGTTTTATAAAATTGAACTAAGCTAATCAGAAGTTTCATTATTTAATTGGACTTAATATCTTAATCTTTAATAACTAAGATATTAAGATGAGCTGATACTTCTGTCAATGAACACCCAACAAAGGAAATCATACTTGATACTAGGTTTGTTTGTTTGGTGTAGATGAACAGAAGTTAAGGTGATATTTCAATGAGCAGATGGTAAAGGTGATATCAAAGTATTTAAGGGTGTGATTCAAACCAGGAGTACCAAGAGTGTTCAGGATTGGCAGTACAGAACTTATTCTTAGTTTATTTCATAACTATTTACTTGCTGTAAAAATTATATGTCAAGCCTATTAATGCTGATGCCATTGTTTGAAAACTGCTTCTCATTTGTTAAAAAATTTTGGCTAAAAGTTAAAAGTGTTGAAATTCTTAAAACGTAAAATTCAGTAACTACTAAAATTAACATAATTTATGTTTGCTAGTATTATGTTCTAAGTGATTCCCGAGGGGAATGAGGCTTCTCATTTGTCTATTAGATGAATGTTTACAAAGTAATGATATGATGCATCTAAAAAAGAAATAATTTTCTTTTAATTTTATTGATAATGGTGTTTTACCAGAAACTAAAACACTCTTCTTTTCAATATTTTCACTAATGAAGATGCGAAAAAGTTATATAGTAAATGTCCCGGATGTAGGGGCAGGTCCTCAAAAAGATTTCAGTTAAGCCATGCAGATGTGCTGAAAATATGGCCTGTTCAAGTGTCAGCCTTTGGTGTAAAGTTTATGTAACTCCTGGACCTAAGAAATTCATTGGTTGATTGGAAGGCATGCAGGTACCACAAAGTTTAAAATACTGTTTATTTGCTGTTTTGGTACAATGTTATTTTGCTTTTGAAAGTAATGTACAGTATAAATGAAGTTTATACAGTTTTCTTTTTACTTTGTAAGAGATTTTTTATAGCAATGTATTTTAATTTTATGCTTAAGCAAGCTTTTTTACCAGCAAACGGTGTAAGTTATCTTTCAGAGTTGAAGCTGTGAGTTAAATGACCTGTTCATTGTAAGCTCTTGGATTGCTGTAAAGTGACAACAACTCCTGGCCCTAAGGAAATCATTGTATGGCCAGAAGGTATGTAGGCAATCACAAATAAGTTGCTGTTTTTGTTCATTTTTTGTTTTTTTGAAATTAATACACATTACCCATGAGTTTGAAAGATTTTTTTTAATTGTAAAAGATTAATTTTTTTGTATTGGTGTGCAAATTTATCAGTCTTAAGAAAGATTATCAGTGATCAATATTATTTTTCAGTGTTGACAATGCAGCTGTGAGTTATGGCTTGTTGAATATCAGCCTTTGGTGTACAGTGACTGGAACTTTTGGACCTAAGCAAATCATTGTACTGTTGGAAGGCAAGCAGGCAGCACAGACTTTGAAATACAGTATTTTATAATAACTTGCTGTTTTGGAGACATTTTTTACTTTAATTTGTACACTGTACACATGAACTTTGAACAGTTCTTGTTTTACTTATTAGTTAGTCTGAAGAAAGATTATCTACCTGTGAACAATATTATCTTTGACTTTCAGTGTTAACAATGCAGCTGTGAGTTATGGCTTGTTGAATATCAGCCACTGGTGTAAAATGATTGGACTCCTGGACCTAAGCAAATCATTCCACAGTTGGAAGGCAAGCAGGCAGCACAGAGTTTGAAATACAGTATTTTATAATAATTTGCTGTTTTGGTACATTTTTTTGCTTTGATTTGTACACTGTGCACACAAACTTTGAACAGTTCTTGTTTTACTTGGAAGATATTTGTTGTGTTCATGTGCAATTAGTCTGAAAAAAGATTAATTATTTACCAGTGAACAATATTATATCTTTAACTTTCAGTGCTGACCATGCAGCTGTTAGTTATGGCCTGTTGATCATCAACCTTTTGTGTAAACTGACAACAATCCTTGGCTGAAAGCAAACCATCATTGTTCTATTGCAAGACATGCAGCCACCACAAAGTTTGAGATACTGTTTATTTGCTGTTTTGCTACAATGTTATTTTGCTTTTGAAATAAGTTGTACACTAAACATGACATTTGTATGTAGTTCTCCTTTTACTTTGTTAGAGAATTTTCGTAGTGATGTATATTTATGGTAAAGCAAGCTTTTTTTACCAGCAATCAAGTTGATGTAAGTTATTTTTCAGTGTTGACCATTCAGCTGTGAGGAATGGACTGTTGAATATCAGCTGCTGGTGTAAAGTGGCTGTAATCCCGGGACCTAAAAAGTCATTACATACGGTTGGAAGGCATGAAGGCAATCACAAATAAGTTTGAAATACATTATTTTAAGTTGCTGTTTTTGTACATTTTTTGCTTTTAAAAGTAATGCACAATACAAATGAACTTTGAAGATTTTTCTTTTTACTTTGTAAGAGATTTTTTGTATTAATGTACATTTAGTCTGAAGAAAATATATTTACCTGTGATCCATATTATCTTTCAGTGTTGACCTTGCAGCTGTGACTTGCAGCCTGTTAACTGTCAGCCTCTGGTGTAAAGTGACTGCAATCTTTGGCCAAAAGCAAACCATCATTGTTCCACTGCAAGCCATGCAGCCACCACAAAGTTTGAAATACTGTAAATTTACTGTTTTGGTAAATTTCGCTTATGAAAGTAAGTTGTACACTACACATGAAGTTAATTTGTGCAGTTCTCTTCTTACTTTCTTAGACATTTTTTGTACTTATGTGTATATTTATGGTAAAGAGTTTTTTTACCAATAATCAATGCTATCTTTCAGTTAATCCATGTAGATGTGATGAAAGTATGGCCTTTTCCAGTGTCAACCTCTGGTATAAAGTGAATGCAACTCCTGGACCTAAGCAAATCATTGCACAGTTGGAAGACAAGCAGGCAGCACAAAGTTTGAAATATAGTATTTAATAATAATTTGCTCATTTTTTGCTTTTGTGCACTGTTCACACAAAATTTTAACAGTTCTTGTTTTACTTTGTAAAAGATTTTTTTGGTTGTGTATAATTAGTCTTAAGAAAGAATATTTGTGGGTGATCAATGTTATCTTTTAGTGCTGACCATGCAGCTGTGAGGAATGGCCTATTGAATGTCAGCTTGGCTCTGATGTAAAGTGAATGCAACTTCTGGCCCTGAGCAAACCATTGGTTGATTGAAAGGCATGCAGGCAACCACAAAGTTTGAAATAAGTTATAATTATAGTGTTTGTTGCTGTGTTGTTTTGTTTTTGCTTTTGAAAGTAACGCACTGTACACATGAAATTTGAATAGATCTTCTTCTACTTTGCAAAAGATATTTTGTAGTGATGCACATTCAGTCTGAAGAAAGATTAGTTTACCCAGGGCTCGAAATCAACTTTTTCACTTACTAGTCTAATGCCTACTGTCAATTTAAATCTTACTAGCCAATTTTTTTACAAGCCAAACATTAAAATTCTGAGATGTTTTTTTTGAGATAAATAGAAACTAGTTCAGTCAATTTCATTTTGTTTGCTATTCAAAGTGGCTAGTGGAAATAGAAAATCTATTTGCCAAAACTGAATTTGTACCAGTCTGTGGCTAGTTGGCTACCATTAGTGTCGAGCCCTGTTACCAGTAATCAATATTATCTTTCAGTTATATGGCCTGTTGATCATCAGCCTCTGGTGTAAAGTGACATCAATCCTTGGCTGAAAGCAAACCATCATTGTTCCATTGCAAGAAATAATAACCACCACAATGTTTGAAATACTTAAAATTAGCAGTTTTGATATATTTCCCTTTTGAAAGTAAGTTGTACACTACACATGAAGTTACTTTGCACAGTTCTCTTCTTACTTTCTAAGAAATATATTGTACTTATGTGTATATTTTTGGTAAGGAAAGATTTTTTCACCAGTAATCAATGTTATCTTTCTGTTAAGCCATGCAGATGTGCTCACAATATGGCCTTTTCCAGTGTCAGCTTCTGGTCTAAAGTGAATGCAATTCCTGGCCCTAAGCAATCGATTTGTTGATTGGAAGGCATGCAAGCAACTACAAAGTTTGAAATAAGTTATAATCATGTGTTTTTTGCTGTTTTGTTTTTGCTTTTGAAAGTAATGCACTGTATCACAGGAACTTTGAACAGTTCTCGTTTTACTTTGTAAAAGATACCTTGTATTTAATGTACATCTAATTTAAAATAAGGCATAAAATATTAAAAACTATTTTAAAAGTTTAAACAAAACGTTTTTGCTCAACGTGAGCATCATCAGGTTTGGCTGGCTAATTGAATATTGGAGTTTTATATGCCAGCACTGCTTGGACAATAAGCATTGTTTAAGTAATGCCGTTGGGAAATAAAATAAGGTGG
>JAOBBB020082135.1:0-13675 GCA_025331005.2 Zoanthus gigantus
GTGGTATCATCAACAAATTTAACCCTCAAATGCCAATTACGCAAAAGATTATTTGTCATCACAGCGAACAAAATAACACCCAATTTCGTCCCTTGCGGAATACCACCTCTGGGTGATTTCCAATCGGACAGAGAATTTCCAATCCTTACAGCTTGCGATCTCTCAGTCAAAAAGGCTCTAATCCAGTTAATTAACACACTATCTATATCAAAAAGTTCCAACTCCCTGAGAAGAATGGAATGATCAATCAAGTCAAAACCCTTGGAATAGTCAGCAAAGAACATTCTAGCTCCACAGCTCCCGCTATCTGTTGCCCCATGTATCGCCTGTAGAATATAAATCAAGGCGTCTGTGGTAGAATGCCCCTCCCTTGCGTACTGACGTGGGTCAAGTTTTCCAGAAATTTGTGTGACAAGCCTGCTACGCGCAAATCCTTCCATAACTTTAGCAAGGGTGCAGGTCAGAGAAATAGGTCTCAAGTCAGATTTGATTTCTTGTGGCGGGGAAACCTTGGGCAGGGGGTTGATTATGGATCGCTTCAGCAGATCAGGTACATAACCCTCCGTGAGTGAACAGTTATAAATGTCCATAATTAGCGGGGCGAGTTCAGGTGCGAATTCCTTTAAGACCCTGTTCGGTATCCTATCAGGGCCAATTGCTTTCCCAACATTTAGGCTTGATAAAGCTTCCTGCACCTCCCTAACACTCACTAGGAGGTTGGGGGAGACCAGTTGATTAGTTACTTAGTTGTAACTAAAACTTCTTTGGTAAACTATATTATTGGTCAATTAAAACTTCAAAAAGTAAATATTAAAATTTTTGCCATATTTAAGACTTGAAACTACAAATATAGACCTTGCCATTTATATTTGACTTTTTCATAAAATCACGCTTCGTGTTACTGCATGGCAGTACCGATGATCAAGGTTTGTGTCTTGAGACCCTTGAAGATGAACAAGGCGAATGTGGCTGGCGTTACAAGGGCTATCAAATTAAGACATTTTCAAAAGTAAGCTTTTAGGCCGAACAAGCGCCCAAAGCGGTGGTATGCTTCCCGGAACATTTTTCTGTGGTATGCTTCCCGGAACATTTTTCTATATATGCTGTTCTAAGCCTTAAATGAGCATTCAGAATTTATATCACACTTTACCGAAGAAGTTTTATGTAAGTTTCAAAAGTTTTTTCTTCATCGGCCATCGCAACTTGAAACTGCAACAAACTGCAGTAATAGACATAGAACTACGCATGTTTGAAAATCTGCAACATGAGTTGTTCATAATGTTTTTTTTTTTGCGATGTTTTTATTCAAAAGTTTTATTTGTGCTAGCAGTCGACGTATATACCCGAACTTCCGAAGAGCTTTTCGCTGCATTTTTCTAGAGCGGGAAGGAAGGGGGCTTTATTCAGAAGATGGGAGTTACACGTACGTACATCTACATGGACAAAAATTTGCATTAATAAAAAAAAAAAAAAAAGCGTAACCGTGAATCATCTGGTTAGACTCGAGGTTGAAAAGTTTGATCATCTTCCACGAGCAGCACAAAGCTGACGTTTCAGCCTGGAGTTAGCCCTACCTCGGATTAAGGTAAAGGGGTAACGCTCGAAGTGACAGCTTTGTTCTGTTCGACGGCGATGATTAAACTTTTCAACCTAGAGTTGATCAAACCACGTCCAAGTAATGGAAGAAACAAGATCGTTTTGACTGTAAAACTGTAGTAAAACAAGACATTTTAAAAGCATATTAGTGAAGTCATATTTTCTCATTTTTGTTTACCCTTTCCTTTTTTAAATGCTAAAGAATATCAGTAAGGCCTGTTCCAAATGTTGCACTTTAATAGAAGTCGGTCATTAACATCAGATTCGACACATCGACGTTTGAAATAAGCCTAAATCGTGATGTGCATTGAAATTTTATACTTTACTTTAGTCAAAGCAAAGATGAAAGTAGAAAAGCAAGCACGAAACAGTCGAATCACAATATTTTATTCTTTTATTGAGTAAATGCATATGGTTTATTGTAATTTAGTATAGGGTTTGGCTTCTCGCGTATTTTCGTTTTTAACCTTGAAAGTCCTTAGTCAATCATTAACGCTGGACAGTTGTATTGCAAGAAAAGCTAGAGGTGTGTAAAATGGAGAGTGTGTGTCTGCCTGTGAAATATTGCAACCAGCAACTGAAACTGGGCCGAAGCTTCCACACTTGCGCTTTTATGTATGCATGAACCACTTGGGTTTGTGATAGAAATTGCAACTCTTTTAAAGGTGAATCAATTGTCTACATATATATCTTAGAAATGAATATCTAACTCGCAAAAAAAAAATAATGACACTGCACAGTTGTATACAATGGTATGCTTTTAAATTGTAGTTAAATGGATGTTACTATATGCTAAGAAAATCACAGTTTCAAGGAAAGTCGTTGGTATGTCAATTCTGCTAGAAAACTAAAAATGTTATTAGACGTATATATTTCTAAATGAAACAGGCTTGATCCATTTTTCTTAACTTAAATTCTCGGCCGTTATCTAAATCTATACTGCTATCAAATTCATAACAAGATTTGCAATTATTTTTTGTGTTAAGAGCTGGTCATTCCTCGTAAGATCAAGGAGAGTTATTTCTGTTTTTTAGTTTACCTAAAACGAAATCAGCCCTAAAACTAATTTGAAATCTATTTTGTTGTCATAAATAATAATTGTTCCCATTGGCTTTGGTGGTTATACCCTGTTTGGAGAAATAATATCATTGTTAAAGTTTGCATTGAATGTGCTACTGAGCACCAGATACTGGAAACGCGCTGAACTAGTATTAGACATAATCTGAGATTAGTAAAAATCATAAACAAGTTGCTTAAAACAGATGAAAATTTTTGGTCTCGAGGCCACATTTTACACCGATATAACGAAGTTCACAAAACAAGTACAAGTATTTCTTCCATAACAACATGAAACGCAACCTATAGTAAGGTTATGAGATAAGCTGTTTGTTTGAAAATTGTTGTTGAAGTCTTGATACTGCCTGATTTTACTGTTTCAAGTTAATGTATATTTCATCACGTAATAAATCAAATAACGATGGTCCAACAAATACGTGTCATCGCTAATTTTTTGCCTGTTATGAAAACCCCGGTATAACGGCGTTTTTCGTATTTTTTCAGTAACTTCGTTATAACAAAGTAAATTGTCCGGTCCCTTGGCACTTTGTTATATCGCGGTTGCACTGTCTAATAGTAATATAATTACGAGACTTGGAGTTGGAAAACAATCTCGACTTAACTGGCAATTTAGCAAGATAGAAGCAAAACGCCTAAGCTTGTGGAAATTTTGCAAGCGAAAGAAATTAGGCAAAAAGAAAGCATAACATACAATTTAAAACACAAAACAAGCAGAAACCACGTGTGTACACGCCATTAATAAAATAATAGATAATTTACCAATTAAATTCAAAGAAAATGAACTCGCTGTTTAAAACAATTTTTTAACTATGAAGTTCAAGGAAAGGGTTGAAAACGTTTTAATTTTTAACAATTAAACCGCTTTGGTACTTCTTAACGCAGGTCAATTTTGATATCAATATGTATCCCGTAGATTTCATTTACGTACAGGTTGTCTGCTTGTCGTAATGGCTTAAAGTATTAGTCCTTTCCTTTGCTGATTAAAATTTTACACAACCAGTCCGGTGAAGGAACCAAAAAGAAGAAATCCCTCGCAAACAGTAGTTATAACTGACCTGTATAGATGTATACTCCACTGAGGAATAGGTCTAAAGCGTATTGATTTTAAAATTTAACTCAAGTTTGATTGGCAAAATACAATTCATCTCAAAGATCTTCAACTAGTTTATCTTCACCTAAGAGGATTGCACTTTATGGCTCGCCATTGTTTAAAATAAAAAATCTTCTTTGCTCTGCTTTTTTCGTCTTCGTTAATTTCTCACATGCTCAATCGGTTCAACTTACTGCATAGAAAATATGAATACTCATTTCATCACTCATGATGCCGTTGAATAGCAAAAGCTCAGATGAAAGTTTGATGAAAGTTTCATTTTACAACATTTTATGGACGCACGGACTCATCCAGCAACTTCACTGAGTACTTTGAGCTGGTTTTTCGAGTGTCAGCCCCTCGTAAGAGCTACCGTATCACGAGGTATATGTAAGTGGCAAAGCCCGCTACCAATGTTGCCATAGTGCCCATGATAATGGCTTCAGGTTACTACTGGCTAATAGCACATTTGTGTTATCTATAGTTGATCTTTATAGCCACATCCCACAAGCATTGCGCTTTTGCCACATTCATTTGAGAATTCGAAATGGCAAATCTGTGTCTCATCAAACCGTAGCGCGTCAGTCAGCCACGAATTAATCACCGTTTGCCAAACGGAACCATAACAAATGTCCATTTGTTGATATGTCTGAAATTCTACGAAACCTTACAAATCCTGACTTTCTGATCATTTTTATTGTTTGGATAAAAGTCTTACGCCTAGAAGATCAGCTTCATGATTGTAGTCCTTACAACGGTGAACAGAGATTTGTTGAGCTTGGTTACTGAGTCGAGTTGATCGGATGTGGAAAAATGTTTCGGTGAAAATCTTAACTATATTAGTTAATTGTATATGAATAAAATCAGCAAAGGAAGGATATCTACGGATAGCAAGTATCTTAATAAACATAGACATAGTTTACATCAAATCAATGCTAAACGGGAATGTGTTTTTATACCGTTTATCAGGTCTATAACGATTCTTTTCTTTTACGTAGATAAAGGTAAATATCTCTTGGATGTAATCCTTTTTTAGTAGAAGTTATACCATGGCTTTAGTTTTAAATGTTTAGTCACATTAAATACAATTTTTAAATCTAGATCTGTTATTGGATATTGTGAAATCTAAAGACACGACGTTTCGACCCAAACATTCGGTCTTCTTCAGGCAATTGAAGATCCGTGTGACGTCTACTAACAAGTTAACTGGCGAGGAACGCCTTGCAGGACTCGGTCCCAAATATGGGGCACTTTTATGGAAACGGAGCCCGCCGTTTCTTTTAGGGAAGGCGTCTTAACACATTCCTAGATGGGTTATTTTATTCCCCTAGTGTGCCATTGTTCATTGTTCTTATTGCGATCTAGAATGAAGGTGTTTGCCATTCCGATAAGGTGACCGGTTTCCGTTATACTGATAAAAACTGACGAATTTTGAGCCTGGATGATGTTGGGCTTCTTGTATTGTTTAAGTCTGATATTTAGTGACTGTTTAGTCTCTCTCACATAAGTTGCATTACACTCTCTTTTTCAACACGTTATATCCCAAACACTAGGATTTCTTCGTCAGTTAACTTATTTGCAGATGTCACACGGATCTTCAATTGCCCGAAGAAGACCGAAGGTTTAGGTCGAAACGTCGTGTGTTTTAACAATTTTACAATTTCCAGCAACAGATTTTAAAGTTTGATTGTGAATTTTAACTGATGATTAATAACATTTATACTCAAGTTTATTCACGTCATTGTTAAAGGTGATTGCGACATCTCCACTTGGTAACGTTACTTACAGAGGTGACACTATTGTTTCACGTTCACGAATTGTCCAATAAGCAACATCCGAGTTCCCCGTTTCCTCATGCTCACTACAAAATATGCAAAATGTCACCTGCTAACAATTCTCACCTTCTTCGTTTGTCTTATACCATACATGTGTTTATTGATTCTTTGGTTGGGTTTTAAAAGCAAAATGATAATGGATCTGGAAACATGCTGACTTTTCTGTTTTGGGGGTGTTTTTTGCAATAGCTAACCACTAAAAACCGTTTCGTCAGTTACTGCTTATAACCGCTGTCCAAATATAATCACACCGCAAGATGGCAGCGGGCTGCAACAGTTGAGGCGATCATTGTCATTGTCATTGTTTCCATTTCACTTATCATATTACTTCTACGTCGTCAGTTAGAAAGCGTTATTGAATCAGTTACTAGCTAGAAAGAGCGTTAGAGTTACGTTATTAGTCACAGGGTATGTTTATAGTATATATATACGTACAGGCTGTCAATTGGATGATCGCTCCTCATCAGATATTTAGGAAGCTTGTAGTTTACTCTACAAGCCAAACACGTCGAATAAAAGTACAGGAAAGAATAAAGAGAACAAGTCAGGGATAGTAACAGTACCACAAACGAACACAACAAACTTACTGTAGTAAACACGATTTTAATTCAAACATCAAACCTCGGATCACTTCAACTAGAATATCTCGTTAAATAAAAAAGTTATTTAAATAATTGGGTTTTGAGTAGAAGTAACATCCGTTATGCAGTTTTATTGTTTAATAAACAGATTTATTTTGTTTGTTTTACTGATTCCATATTACAACCGTAGTTAGAAAGAAATCTATTCTTTTTTTTAAAACTGCCGGTTCTACGTGAATTATAAAGTTATATCATTATATTAACCTTTCTAAAATAAGCAAATTTCATATCAGTTAAACAAACAACGTTTAACAATAATTTAGAATTGCGAAGTGATTACTTAAAAAAACTGTTAAAACTGTTGATTACAAACTATACTGATCAATCGTCATTGAAAAATTTAACGGTTGAATTTACAGATTCTTAAAATACATTGCAAAACGCTCTACTTTATCTGCATGTAAACGAAGCTAGAAGTCATTGTTGGTGCGTTATAATTAAAGTCAAGTATAAGAGGAAACAAGATATAACAGATACAAATCATACGTGTTTACTTACATCTGATCTTTAGTCAATGTGCCATTATCCAGTTTGAAAGCATTGTTTTTGTTCAGATGCCCAATCTCTAATCGGCCATTGCTGGCTGTGGCCCTCATGTTGGGGTCTGGTTGAAAAGTTGTCAGTACCAGGTTATCTAACCCAATCTCTTCATGGCGGCCTGACTCGCCTCGTAACAGTTTCCCGTCTTTGTCACGGTAATACACGTCCCCATCTCTGTAAGATATGTCACTGGCTCTACTTAATTTTCGCCCGTTATGCGTACCGTTCTTATTGACCAAAGAGATCTCTGATGTGGTTTTACTAGGTTCTCTCACTCCATAACGGCTGAAGGAACAAATATATTATAATGTATAATGAAATAATGTGGATAGTATGTGCGTTTTGATTGGTCTACAGATGTAATTTTATAGCGCTACGAAGCAGGAAAATGACGTAAGCAATATGGTTGGCTGTCTCCAATTTGTGAGAATTTACAGTTTCATTAAAGAAATTTAAAAAGTATACATACGGGCTTCCTATAACGTCTTTCTCTTTGTTAAGACAAAATAATAATTTTATAAAAGATAAAAAAACATGTTCTCCGTGCTTTCATAACCTGGTGAAAACCTCTGCAATGTTTGTGAGAATTCTCGAGCAGGTGATCTGCTCTCAAATTCTCCCAAACGTTCGCTTCAGTTTTCACCAGACTATGAAAGCACGTAGAATAAACAATTATTGGACTAGGTTGAACAAAATAGCGTGATTTGTCAGTGGCCGGCAGATTCATTATTTATCGAAGCAAAAAACTGAGGCAAATAATTAATTTGCAAGAGAATGACAAATCACGATATTTTGCTCAACCTAGTTCAATAACTGTTTTATCATTCGATCACTGAATTTTTGTGTGGGAAGCATTAAATTTTAAGAGGTAAATGCGCGCTGCCTCGCAAAATAAGTCAAGTCGGCTTTTTTCAGTTTTCAAATTCATTTAGAAAATAACCCGGCGCTACCACTATTAATTCCAAAAGCAGATTAATGCGCTTCGCTTCACATCGTGCATTAAGCAAATTTCTCGTTCATTATATCGTCTGCAAGTGAGTGTATTTGCAAACAAACTAAGAACTGAAAGTAACAAACCCTTAATTATCAGGAAATTAAAAACTCGGCTTTCTAAAGCAAACATACACAACTAAAGTTTTTAGCTCTTTCAGCTTTGAATTTATGCTTAAATAACAGTGATGAAGATAACGATTCTTGTTATGAAGACGGTATAAGTAGTAGAGTTCCTTCTCAATAGTCCTTAATGACAATAATAGAAAATGAAACGGTCAGTTGTTGATGATGATGACATTGTGGAAGTGAGACATGAACTTTTTACATGTCAATAAAAACAATGTTACTCAGTGACGTTCAAAAGGATAATAATAACGGTACAACATAAAAAATTAAAAACAAAACACTTAACATCTGAATAAAGAACAGCTACGATGAATAAATAACTTGAAAAGAATTAAAACTTGTGAAAAAAATATTACAGACTCTTTACAGACTAGCTGTGTGATTGTGTATATATAAAGTTTTCGAGCAGCAGTTGTTACCTGTTGGATTTTGGCTTTTTCAAAATGAGAACAATGATTGTGATAATCAACAGCACAATAAGAAAAGCGATAATGATGATAATCCACCACATTGTTTTCAGGAAACTCGCTGAAAATAAAAGTTAAAACAGCACAACAGCGTATGAGATTAATAATTCTATAATTTTAATCAATAATTAGAAATATAGTAAATTTATAGATAAGAATAGTATTTCGAATGAAAACCATCTTTTTAATTTCCAAAATGATATCCAAAACTCCTAGAAATCCCAAAAGAACTCTAAAATTCTTTCCATACGTTTACTCCAACCACCCGTGCAAGTGACCCCGTGCAATTTCGGAGAGCCTGAACAGTTGTATGTATAATAAAGAATTACACCATTGATTCGCAATTAGTATAGTCGTCCCGCAACGGTACCTTTACAATCTCTGCCATCACCAGACAAATCGTCGAAACCACTACTGCACTTGCACGAGAAAGAACCAAAGGTATTAAAACACTCGGCGTGCTCATGGCAGTCGTCTTGGTGCCCCGAGCATTCGTCAAAATCTGCCAAGAAAATTCCCAAAATGTTAGAACAAAATTATAAGTTAGTTTTATGTTGTTACATATAATACCTTATATTCAAAGATGTTCTAAGAGCTTTCGACAGGAGGGAAGAAATGTTTTCAAGCACAAACATGATAAGTGTAAGGAAAGGTTGGAAACAACCACGTTGCTAACAAGATTATAGCAACAAAATCCTGTAGTCCAACAGCTCAGCAACAATATAATAGATTTTTTCTACCTTTTACAGTTATAATTCTATAGTAATCCACCAGGTCGTCCACGATATAATAGATTTCTACTTTTACAGTTACAATTTTGTAGTAGTCCACAAAGTCGGAAACAATATACTAGATTTCTACTATTTCCAGCTACAGCTCAGTAGTAGTCCAACAGGTCGGCAATATTTGAATACATTTTTACCATTTACAGTTACAGTTCCTTGGTCCACAAGGTCGGCAATAATATAAAAGATTTCTATGCAGCTCCACTTTTGTAGTAGTCCAACAGGTCGGCAACGATATAATAGATTTTTACCCTTTACAGTTACAGCTCAATCTACCACAAGGTCGGCAACAATATAATAGATTTCCACCTGTTACAAATACAGTCCTCTAGCTCACCAGGATGGCATCAAAATACTGCTCGATTTCTACCTGTTACAGTTACAGTCCTGGAGTTTACCAGTTTGGCATCAAGATAATCGATTTCTGCCTGTTACAGTTACAGTTGGCACCAAAATAATACAGCTCTACCTGTAACAGTTATAGTCCTGTGGTCCACCAAGTCGGCACCAAGATAATAACTGTCTTGCCCAGCTGTATTGTTTAGGTGGCTTACAAAATTTTTCTTTAGGTCGGAAAGCTCCATCTTGAAGTCAGAGTTAAAGTAAAGATACATCTCAAATATAACGCTTCCTTTCCTGAAATTATCCACCACAAATTAAACAAAATCAATAAGGTGAAGTAAATACTGTAAGTTAATGTAACACAAAACATGTTTTTTCACTGCCAGCTAATTTAATGGGTGGCTCCACCTGAATTTTTCTTCAGTTGCTACAGGATTTAGTGGAGCCGAAACCAATTGTAGAATTGCACACAATTTAGGTATACTGCTGATGAACAGTAACTGTTTTGCTATTTTTTTTATAGCAGCATTCTAGTTATGTCTGTTCAGATATCTATATATTTTACTTCCATCCCATATAAATATACAGAGACAAAATTTCAACTCTGTATTATTCATTCTAGAATGAGTTTTGGTATGAATCAAAATATAGACGGTAACGCGCATAGTCTTGGAGTCTTGAATACAATCACACATTTAAGCCTGAATATCAAAACACTGAGCTAGTCTACTTTGTCATTTGAATGTAGTACGATTTTCATTCAAGAATGAAACTCATTTATGAACCAAACTCATTCAAGAACGAAACTCATTCAAGAACGAAACTCAGTCAAGAACGAAACTCAGTCAAGAACGAAACTCCTTCAGGAAAAAAACTTATTCAGTGATAGGATAATGATCACGAATATTGTTGCACTGCAACGTTTAGGCCTTGTACACACACAGAAATAACAATTATGGCGGTTTCGTCTAAAAATATCTCATCAGAAATGTCTCAAGAAATTAATTTATGGATGAAACTAATGGTTGTTTTCATGCATGAAATTGGAACAAGATTCATTCGAGAAAGAGTTCATTTCATCGTCATACAGTTCACGTGAGCTGCATCAGCTTACATGAATCCGAAACAAAATTGATGTTGTTCCAGAATGATTTCATTCCGATTGAAATTTATCCTTTTGGTACGACATTTCACTCTTGTATCACGTTTACTGAAAACGAACTACATTCTGAAATGAAAACTGCAGAGCATGCAGTCTCGTGATTATGGCGCATGTGTATCGTCTTCAAGACGGCGGAAAACAGTGTTGTAGATGAAAGTACTTGCAGTAAAATGCAAAACGGCCAAAAGAGTAAAAAGTTTAAAAAAGATACGCGATGGAAATGGAACAAAGAAAAAGTTTTTCGTAGTTCATGCGAAATGATTCGCCCATTCCAGCGATCTTGATTATGTTTCTTTCCGAAATGACTTTTATTCTGGTATCATGTAAACAGCCCCTCATTCAAGAATGAAACTCATTTAGGAACAAAACTCATTCAAGAATGAAACTTGTTAAGGAAGTTAGTTCAGAAGTGAAACGCGTTCAGGAATGAAATTCGTTCAGGATTAAAATTGGTTCAGAATTGAAACTCGTCAGGATTGAAACTCGTTTAGGGATGAAACTTGTTCAGGAATGAAGCTCGTTCAGGAATGAAACTAATTCAGGAATGAAACTCGTTCAGGAATGACACTCGTTTCAGAATGAAACTCGTTCAGGAATGAAACTCGTTTGAAAATGAATTTTCATCAGGATTGAAACTTGTTCAGGAATGAAATTCGTTCAGGAATAAAACTTATTCAGGAACGAAATTTGTTCAGGAGTGAAACTCGTTAAGAAAGAATGAAACTCGTTTAGAAATCAAATTCGTTCAGAATTGAAATACGTTCAGGAATGAAACTCATTTAGGAATGAAACTCTTTCAGGCTGAAACTCGTTCAGGAATGAAACTCATTTAAGAATGAAACTCTTTAAGGAATGAAATTTGTTCAGGAATGAAACTCGTCAAGGAAAAATGAAACTCGTTCAGGATTAAAAATAGTTTAGAAATCAAATTCGTTCAGGATTGATACTCGTTCAGGATTGATAGTCGTTTAGGTTTAAAACTGGTTTAGGAATGAAACTTGTTCAGGAATAAAGCTCGTTCAGGAATGAATTTCGTTCAGGAATGAAACTCATTTAGGAATGAAACTTATTCAGGAATGAGACTCGTTAAGGAATGGAACTCGTTCAGGAATAAAACTATTTCAGGAATGAAACTCGTTCAGGATTAAAACTCGTTTAGGAACGAAACTCAGGAATGAAAATCATTCAGGAATGAAACTCGGTCAGAAATGAAACTTATTTAGGAACTAAACTTGTTTTTGTATCACAGCTTAAAAAAGTTATTTTATTGGTAACATGAAAGGCACCTTTTAATTTCTCTTTAAAACTAGTCAAAAATTATGTAAATTAAAAATAACTAAAGCCTTAAAGGAAAATATTTTGAACTTAAAACCGTATTGATTGCTTGAATAACTCTGCGTTTAACGTACTCTTAGGAACTTCTGTAAGAGAAAAGTTAATAAACGTTAAATGGGGGAAGAGATCAAAATTAAAAATGTGAAGATTATCCCGTAAAAATGGTAAAACGTGACTGCAGTACAAAATGGTAACATAAGTTATAACTAAAAAAACAAAATAAAACGTATAACAAACAGCAGATATTGCGGGGTGAATAATCGAATTGACTCGTTCTATCATACTTACCTGAAAGTACGCAGCTTGCAATCATAGTAAAAGTGAACAACTTTCTCAGACTTTGTAAAAACTTTGTTGACCTGCAATGGTTTCAATATTACAGCAAATAATTCAACTAAAGAGTAGCTGCAAAGTATCGTGTTGCCTGGGTGATCAACTCAAACAATTATTCAATATCCTTCCCTACTAAGGTAATGTTAAGAGTTAGCAGGCACTGAGTACTTGAAAGGTTCGCACTTCTTGTCTGGTTAAATTTTATTTATCAGTTCAATATAAATTGATAACCTCCTTCTGACATTCAGTCAACCAATATCAGTAGTTAAACTATATTAAATCAAAGGTTGGAAACAACAAACATAAGAAATGTTTAAAAAAGAAAGAGCAACACTATATATTTCTTCCTGCTAAATTAGCCTTCTTCTTAAGTATGGTTAGCTTTTATGAAAAGTTGTGTAGTGTTAGCATATACCGGGCATCCTGTGGCCCAAGCGATGCGCACGCATACAAGTGAGAACATGTGCTTTTGTAGTGAGTGTGCTTGAACTGTACAAATAAATCTGAGGAAGCTTTACGTGTCTTATCGAGTCAGTGCACCGATATAACAGCACAGTTGTTTAAATAAAATATAACGGTAGGAGTGTTACAATGTAACAACACTGGTAACTGATACAATTAGTTGATGTCAACTTACAGAATTCTCTGTCTCTACTTTTTGTTGATAAAATTCTTCGGACGCTTTGTTCAGCAAAGCAGAAGAAAAGGTTTTTTCCATGTACCTGCAGCTTAGAAGAAGAACGACCCCACCTGCAAAAAGAGAAGTTTAATCCACAGATCTTTTCACGGATCATTAAACAAACATTTTCTATGTATCATACTCAAACATAATCACGACAATTGCGAACCTATAATAAGATTATGTTTTGGTATTATTTGCCTCAGACAAATTTGAGTTAAACCGAAAATAAATTAAACAGATTAGATAGTATTAAAATAAAACAGATTAAACAGTTTAATCGGAAAAAAAGTTGTTTAATATTCCACAAAATTTTAAGAGGTACTCCGGTAACTGTTGTGCATGGATATAAAATTTCAAGGTTAGGCGGTGTTACATAACACCGGCGCATGATTCATTCCGGTACGAGTTCGTCCCAGTCTCATACAAATCGCTGCGTTTGTCTAATTGATACTCTATAATTTTTCGAACCGGAATAGGTCATTTCGGAATAAACTCGTCCTGGTTCTCGTACCGGATCGAAATTTTCTATCCGGAATGAAATCCTTTTAATAATAAACATCACGGTTAAAATACGACGATTCGACAGTCCTGCTATCATTATCAAGTAAAATTGAATATTGAAAATATTTGTATATATATATAAAATGTAAACAATAAAAGATAGTACGGAA